>JARQOC010000118.1:0-147350 GCA_033576535.1 Allobates femoralis
CTTGATCCATCTGGCCAAGGTCGATTTTGACGCCGCGGACCCCTTACAGCGACCCGCCGTAAGGATGAACAAAGAGTCCGAACTCCGGAAGGAGGCAGTCCTGGACACATAAATGCGTACAGCCCTCACGAGATCCAGAGTGTGAAGGTCGCGCTCAACCTGATGAACAGGAGCGGGACAAAATGATGGAAGAACAATCTCTTGGTTCAAGTGAAAAGTGGAAACCACCTTCGGCAAGAATTCTGCTCGCGGTCGTAACACCACCTTGTCCTGGTGGACAACCAGGAAGGGTGACTTGCACGACAGTGCAGCCAATTCTGAAACACGTCTCAGAGACGTAATTGCTACCAGAAAGACCACTTTCTGGGACAGACGAGAGAGGGAGACTTCCCTCAGTGGCTCGAACGGCGGTTTCTGCAGGGTCGCCAGGACCATGTTAAGGTCCAAAGGGTCCAGCGGTCGCCTGTATGGCGGGACCACCCGAGACACCCCCTGTAGAAATTGACGGACCTTCGGAAGGAGCGCCAAGCGCCTGTCAAACAGCACTGAAAGCGCTGATACCTGCCCCTTCAGGGAGCTGAGGGATAACCCCAACTCCAAACCCGACTGCAGGAAACCCAGAGTCGGAATTGACAAGGGCCACGGTGAACGTCCACCAGAGGCACACCAGGCGAAAAAGATTTTCCACGTTCTGTGGTATATCCTCCGCGATACGCGCTTCCTAGCCCGATTCATAGTGTCAACCACTGTAGGAGAGAACCCCCTGGATGTCAAAAGCCAGGCCTCAAGAGCCTTGCAGTCAATCTGAGGGCCCTGGAATTGAGGTGGAAGAAAGGGCCTTGCGCGAGAAGATCTGCGCGTTCTGGAAGAGCCCACCGGTTCTCGCCGGACAGTTGCCACAGATCCGGATACCAGGACCTCCTGGGCCAGTCCGGTGCCACTAGAATAACTTCACGGCACTCCGTCCTGATCTTCCACAGAACCTTGGGAATCAGTGCCAGAGGTGGGAACACATACGGTAGTCGGAAGCTGGACCAACACAGGATCAGGGCATCCGCCCCCAGAGACTGAGGGTCCCACGATCTCGCCATGTAGTGCGGTACCTGATGATTCAGCCGCGAGGCCATCAGGTCCACGTCCGGGATGCCCCATCTGCCGCAGATGTCCCGGAAGACGTCCGGATGCAGAGACCACTCTCCGGCGTCCATCCCCTGCCGGCTCAGGTAATCGGCCTCCCAGTTCTCGACCCCAGGGATGTGAACCGCAGAGATCAGGCAGTCGTTGTCCTCCACCCAGGATAGAATGCGGTGGACTTCGGCGAGGGCCTGAGCACTTCTGGTCCCTCCCTGATGATTTATATAGGCGACGGCCGTCGCATTGTCGGACTGAACCCGGATGGGATGCCCCGACAGGAATTTCTGAAACGCCAAGAGCGCCAGATAGACCGCCTTGATCTCCAGCACGTTGATCTGCAACGCCGACTCCGACTGAGTCCAGAGTCCTTGAGCCCTGTGGTGTAAGAACACTGCACCCCAGCCCTTCAGACTGGCGTCGGTGGTAACCACTAACCATGACGGTTTGAGGAAAGACCGGCCCCGTGACAAGTGGCATGGCTGAAGCCACCACTGTAGGGAATCCCTGGTCGGTTGCGAAAGGACCACCAGCCGATTCAGAGAGGCCGTCCTCTTGTCCCACCTGCGGAGAATTTCCAGCTGGAGAGGACGGAGGCGAAACTGTGCGAAAGGCACCACCTCTATTGCTGCCACCATGCGCCCCACCAGCCTCATCAAACCCCGTAGGGATGAGTGTGGTGACAGGAGGAGATCTTGCCCTCCTGATTGGATGGCCAGCTGTTTTGCTCGCGGCAGAGACACCAGAGCTGAGTCCGTGTGGAAGTCCATGCCCAGATATGTCAGTGACTGGGTCGGAACCAGGGTTGATTTCTGGATATTGAGAAGCCACCCAAACTGCTCCAGAGACTGCATGGTCACCTCCAGGCTTTCCCGACAAAGATGTTCCGATGGGGCCCTGACCAGCAGGTCGTCTAGATAAGGAATGACGGCATGTCCCTGCACATGTAGGAGAGCCATCATCGAGGCCATCACTTTTGTGAACACCCGCGGTGCCGAGGCCAACCCGAAAGGCAGCGCCACGAACTGGAAGTGTTCGTCCCCCATGCGAATCGTAACCAGCGCTGGTGAGCCCGTGCAATGGGTACGTGAAGGTAAGCGTCTCGGATATCTATGGACGCTAAGAAGTCTCCCTGCGACACAGCCGCGATCACGGAGCGCAGGGATTCCATGCGGAACTTCCGAACCAACACGTGACGGTTGAACAACTTGAGGTCCAGAACGGGCGAAAAGAGCCGTCCTTCTTCGGGACAATAAAGAGGTTGGAGTAAAAACCCCGGAACCTCTCCCCGGGAGGCACTGGGACCACTACCCCGTCTCTGCGGAGTCCCTCCAACACCCGATAAAAAGCCTGAGCCTTTTCTGGGGATGGGACAGACCGATGGAATCGGTGTGCCGGCCGCGACGTCAGCTCTATCCTGTAACCGCGCGAGACTACGTCTCGGACCCACTGATCTTGAACGTGGAGTAACCATCTGTCCTGAAATCGTGACAGGCGGCCCCACACCTGTGGGGCGGCAGGACGAGAGATCGAGTCATGCGGAAGCGGGTTTGGGGGTGGCAGCTGCCGCCCCGTCGGCTTCTTCTGGCGACCCTTGGGGCGCCACTGAGTAGAGGGCTTGCCCCCTCTGTCCGTGCGAGCGGACGATGCTGATGATTGTGAGCTGGAACGAAAGGACCACTGTTTAGGGTTCCGTTTGACCGTATACCGTGGCTTAGGCTTATTCTGTGGAATCTTAGACTCCGCAGAATCCTTTATCAGCTTATCCAGCTCGGTGCCAAACAGCCTGTCACCAGAGAAAGGAAGACTTTGCAAAATCTTCTTAGACGTGGCATCTGAGTCCCATAGACGCAGCCACAACAACCTGCGTATCGCTATAGCATTGGCCGAAGCCACAGCAGAGCGAGTGGCAGTCTCCAGGGTCGCTGTCCTGGAGTAATCCGCATAGGCCCTTGCCCTATCGGTAAGCACCAGGACCTCTGAATTGGACCCCGCCAGGTCAGTGATACCATCCAAACAGGTGGTGATTGCCTGCAGGGTCCAGACCGTGGCAAAAGTAGGGGCAAATGAAGACCCCACAGCCTCATAGGAAGACTTGGCGAGTTGTTCGACCTGTCTATCCGTCGCGTCCTTCAATGAGGAGCTATCAGAGGCAGAGAAAAGAGAGCGTGCAGCAATCCTGGTCATGGAAGCGTCCACCTTCGGGGACTGCGACCACTCCTGAAGCACCTCCTGAGGGAAAGGGAAACGAGTGTCCTTAGATTTGCGGACATAACGCCGCCCAGGATGAATCCTGGGTGCTCTGACCACCCTTCCAAAATTAGTGTGGTCCAAAAAGGAGCCACATGGTCGAGCCTCCGGCTGCAACCATTGATATACCTCCTTCGGGTGGAGTTCCACCTCATCAGGGGGCGCCACGAGATGCAGAGTCTCGTTGATGGAGGATACCAGATCCTCCACCCCGTCTGGTGGTTCGGACACAGACCCCAGTATTGAACCCCCATCATCCTCGTCACCATCAGAGTGACGCTCCTCCTCAGAGAGGGTCTGGATCTCGGGTGAGCCATCTCGGCGAGCCCGCTTAAGGGGTCTCGCGGTTGAAAAGGGTGACACCCGGGGGTAACTTGAAGGAGCAGCTGGGCTTTCCAGCTTCCTCGTCAGTGTCTCCAGGGATTGCGACATGGAGGACAGTTTGGACAACACAGATTCATTAATCTTATTCTGTGTTTCCCATGGCCCTGGGATCACCTGAACCTCAGGGTACAGCACCGGAGCTGCAGTTTCAGCGGTATCAGTCCGGGCATCTGGGCATCCGCAGTTATTGCAGGACCCCCCAACCAGCGTCCCGTTGCATGTAGCACAGGTAGTGGTGGTAGTGGCTGCCTTAGCAGCATTTTTCCTTGCTGAGGACATACCCACAGCCGGGGAAAATAAGCCAATCAAGAAACCGGTACACCGGTGGCTTACCGACCGCTTCAATGCGGTGGAGAGGAGTGATGTGTGTGTGGCCTCCGCGAGGGTTATGACCGGTCTCCCCGGAAGTGCAGGAGTGCACTCAATCAGTCCCAGTAGGGAAGTGAGAGGAAAATGGCCGCCGCCATACAAGCTATGGGCGGTGCCGAAAACACGCGGGAAGCACACACACACGCCCAGCGATGACGTCATCCCCTGGGCCTCCTCACCTCTCCAGGCAGCCATGTCAGTAAATCTGGTGCCGGAGCCCGCAGCGCGGGAGGTATCGTGTCAACACTATACTCAGGGCTGTAGACAAAAATCTGTAGCCCACAGCCGCAGCCCCTGTGACCCACAGGGCGGTCAGCCAGGGTGACCCCAGCACAGGGCACACCGCCAGAATCGCGGACCCGAGGGTTGCGCGCGGTCTGAGTGTCAGAACCATAAGGTCCAGACACTACCCCCAGGCACACCGGAGATACACAGGGTACCTCAGTGCCGGTCCGGTCTGTAAGCACCATTAAGGGAGGCCTCGGACGGGGGTTCAGCACCAGTCCGGTCTGTAAGCACCATTTAGGGAGGCCTCGGACTGGGCTGGCTCCAATCCGGTCTGTGAGCACCATTTAGGGAGGCCTCGGACGGAGCGGAGCTGTGCAAGGCTCCTGTCTCCCACTTCCCAGAGCCCCCAAGGAAGGATGGGAAGGAGTGCGGCAGCGTACCGGGAGGACACGACGTGTCCAGGCTCTAGGCCCTCCGGTACCTCAACCTGTATGTTCCCCAAGGGTGAACAGGGAGACTGCCGGAGGTCCCCGACCGGGACCTACCTTGTCTTCATACGCCATCACGTAAGCTGTGAGAATGCTGTGATGTGCAAGCAAAGCGTGTGATCCTCCGAGCACACTAAGTTTAAAACTGAGGATATCTCCTGCGGTAGGGGTTTATAAGCGGAGGGGGCGGTTACTACAAACTTGTAGTACCTAGTGTGGCCTCCGGAGGGCAGTGCCCTAAACCCCATTGTCTGGGTCTCCCATTATGATGATCAGAAAACATTTTTTTTTTTGTACAATATTGTTTGTAGTGTGTGAAAGTGGGAAAGCATAAAAATATATAAATATGGAATCAAAATACTCTAATTGACTCAAAGAATCACTTTTAACATACGGAGAACTACGCAAAATGAGTAAAAACATTAAAGAGGACCTGTCACCCCCTGGTGCTATGCTAACTGAAAGCAGCACTGAATACAGCACGTCAGCTGCATTCAGGGATGGGGTCCCCCATGTCTCTAGCCCCCCTGTAAGTTGTTAAAAACACTTTATAAAGAGTACAGTTAACAAGTCCAGAGGAACTTACTTAGTAATGAGTCATCGCTGTTGCTGGTTTCCACCCCGCCTCCAGTCCTCTCTGTGCCACCTCCAGCCCTCTCTTGTTCAGCCTCCTGTATGTGTCATCGTTGAGGGCTGGAGTGACAGAGAGGACATCAGCAACAGCAATGACTCATTACTGAGTAAGTGCCTCCGGACTCTTTATCTGTACACTTTATAAAGTCTTTTTAACTACTTACAGGGGGGCTAGAAACATGCAGGACCCCTTCCCTGAATGCAGCAGTTAGCATAGCACCGGTGGGGGCGGGGGGGGGGGGGTGTTACAGGTTCTCTTTAAGTGAATTGCTGGTTTTTGTTCATTTTGCATCATTAACCCCAAATACAAAAAAAAACCACAGCACAAAAATCTGGTATCGCTGTAATTGCACTGACCTGAAGAATAAAGCTTTTTTTATAATTTAAACTGCAGTGTGACCCACGTGATAATAAAAATAAGAACTATTATTGTACTGACAGTGGTCCGCTTCTTTCTTGGGATGAGCAACTAGGATGGCAAAACAGCAGAATCAGTCCTCGAGCTCCTTGAGTTTGTCCTCATGCATTTCTTTGTATTTAAAGGGAACTCTGTCACCTCGATCTACCCTTCTCTCCTATCAGTAGCTGCCCCTACACCTTCCTAGCTGCTCCCTAACTGTCCCTGTCTGCTGTAAATGTGGCCTATAAAGATGTTGAAAAATGACATAACTTACTGGCAGTCACTCAGTCAGGAGACTGGAAAGGCTGCTCCAGGCTTCATTCTCCTCTCCTCGCTCAATCACCGCACACCCCGCTGGGCATCATTATTCTTTCTTGAGCTCCTCTCTGTTTGAATCTCCTGCCCTCTTCTCCTTCTATGATGCAACGGCTGATACGCTACATCCGGCCTGATGCATTGTGGGGTTTAATCACTTGGTACGGCCCCGACTTCCGACGCATGTGCAGTGCCCAAATTGAAGCTGACCTGTCACGTGGTACAAGCCGGCTTCAATATGCAGAATGCGCAGAAGAGGAGATCAAAAAAGAATAATGACGACCAGCTGGGCGTGGGGTGATGCAGCGAGGAGGGGATAATGGAGCCTGGAGCAGCCTTTCCAGTCTCCTGACTGAGTGACTGCCAGTAAGTTATGTCATTTTTCAACATCTTTATAGGCCACATTTACAGCAGACAGGGATGGTTAGGGAGCAGCTAGAAAGGTATAGGGACAGCTAGTGATAGGTCAGGGGGTAGAATGAGGTGACAGGTTCCCTTTAAGAACATCACCTACCTGCAGAAGAGAGGCACGGACCATGGGTGTGGCCTGTGCGCTGTCCTATGCAAATCGGTTTCTTGGTTACTGGGAGAGGGATTTATTCAGTGGGGACAGGGCGCAGGCCGTATCCCATGTGCATCTACAGGTTTGGTACATAGATGATGTCCTCTTTATTTGGCAGGGCAGTGAGGACGGACTCTGGAGCTTCAAGGAGGACCTGAATATTAATTCTCTGAATTTGAGGCCGACGTAGACGTGCAGCAGAGAAAGGGTGGACTTCTTAGACATCAAAATTTAACCTGACTCTTTTGCCTACTTGCAAACAGATGTATTTAGAAAGATAACTTCCACAAATTCCATTCTGCATGCGTCATCTAGTCATCATCAGGCCACCATCAATGTCATCCCAGTTGGCCAATTCTTGAGAATGAAGCGGATCTGCTTGTCCGAAACCAATTTTGAATTGCAGGCAGAGGATCTCAGGGCCAAACTCGGTCCAGGGGCTATTATAATCACTTGATCAAGAGGAGATATTAAGAGATGAATCAATTAGGTTTGTTTCCACCTTCAACGGAGATGAGAAACATCTTGTAGAAACATTGGGGCATCCTAAGGAATGAGCCAACTTTATCTAAATATTTGCTAAATTATCCATAGATGACCTCTCAACGCAGTAAAATCTTAAAAGACATACTAGTATGCAGCCACTATACCCCCAAATTAAAGCCAGTATTTGGGAAGGGAACAAAAATAACAGGATGTTTCCCATGTGGTGACTGAAAATATAACCAGAACTAATACATTTCAGTCAGTAGATGGAAAACAGGAGTTTTCTATGCAAAGTTATATTTCTTGCACAACCAATCAGGTCATCTATTATGCAACCTGCATATGTCCCAAGGTATACATAGACCTTACCTCCCGTCAGTTGAAGATGAGAACAAGGGGACACACCTGAGACATACTAGCTGTGAAAGATGCGGAGGATGTGGCGGACTTAAAAACAATCCCATGCCATTTTAGACTTTACCATAAGAGAAATCCTAAAAGCTTTATTGTTAGGGGTATTGAGCACATCAATCTAGGGACTAGAGGAGGCAATGTGATGAAAAAAAGTGAATGCCATTGGATAGTTGCCCTTGGCACAATGTCTCGTTAAGGCCATGAGGGGCAAAGCAGTTTTGCCTCATATTTAAAAACTGTTGTGTAGCATTCTCTTGTAGCAATTCCTTGTGTCAATTCTTAGCACTTTTGCGTTACTGATGCCTATTTCAAATTGTATATTTTTAGTTTTTAACTTTATTTTTCTTTCGGACAGAATTGGGCCCTGACAGTTTCCCTCAAGTCTGTTTTCTTAGGGCCACGTCACACCTGGCGACGTCGGCGGCGATATTTTAGGTGACGCTGGGGCGTGGCCTATCGCCGCCGACGTCGCCAATGCGTCGCCCTATGTAACTAGGCGAGGGCGACGCATTTGACTGGTCGCCTGGTTTGACAGCAGCGCTGTGAAACCAGGCAGCTAATCTGTAGCGATGTGTACACATCGCCCCATGTAATCGGCCGACGGCGACCTGACAATTGTACTGCATCACCGCAGGGGTTTTGAGACATCCTGGTGGCGATGCCGCCTGTCAGATCACCGGTGAGTCGCCGGAGGTGTCGCCCCATGTAAATGGGGGACGGCGACGCTGGCGGGGCGCCAAAAACATGCATGCTCCTGCCCGTCGCTGCTGACATCTCCGGCGGCGTCGCCAGGTGTGATGTGGCCCTTAGATCTGTCATATCCAAAGGGAAGATTAACTGAACCCTTGTGGATATGCGCTATATACGGTCAGCAAATGTATTATCTGGTAACTGATGTGTCTTGATGAATTTGTTTGGGAGACTGTAAACCATCAGGGCAACATGATGCTGACATGTGATCTGGGCACTTACATAGTTGTGAATTGCACAGTTTTCCTTATGAGATGTTAGTTCAGTCTCCATGACAGGCACAGATCTGCCCCTTGTGTGGGAGGTGTGCCCACGCTCCGCACCACCGATATGCCGCACACCCCTTCCCTATAGTTACCGGAGTAAACATTGACAGTGGTGCTGTTGGATTCACAGCTCCGGCTCCTGGATGGGAGGTTATATTAGAACCTCTCCATTCATATATGGTGACTGATCCGAACCCAGAGGATATATATGAATGTTCACCATTACCACACGTCTGATATTTTGCTTCCTGATGAGCCTATTGGTGAAACGCATAGAGGCAATTTTTTTGTGAATAACCATCAATTGGAGTGTGAAAACATCATCCTGGAAGAGGAACATCCCGCCAACCAAGCTGAGTAAAAATTATTACGTTGAATGAAAAGGGATTATGGCACGCTCCAGATTATGATACAACTCTATTTTGTTTTGGTGTGGTTTGTTGTTTTACACCCAGGACCTTCGGTTTGGTGTTTACGGTAATCTTGATATGACGAACGGCACCCCATAATGTTGTGTAAAGACGGGGTTAATATTTACAGGAAGTTGCCCAAGGTGGTTGATGGAGGTTTATCAGTTAGTCCCTAACTACCTTTGGTAGTAGGTAGGGAAATAGGTGCGGGGGTACCATTAAAAATTAGGGTGCTACCTCCGTTGCCAGGAAGGGACACCCGTAGGGCACGACCTAGGTTAGTCAGGGATATCTTCATAACTCTGGAAATATTGCTGATCGTATCAGGATTTTTTTTTATCTCTGTGTATTTTTGTATGTATTTGTTTGGGTGTTAGTGTGTATATCTTCCTAAAATTTATTTTTTATCATAAATTGGGTGTTTTTTGAAGTGCTATGATGAACTAATGAACATCCCCGATGTTATAATTTACTATTTGCTTTTCCTTACCATCTTTTCAGTTAGACATTAAAAGGTATCAACCACTGAGGATTCTCAGATTCTAATATACAGTATATATATTTTTTTCTACCTACAGGCTAACACAGTACAAATATTTTTTACCTTATCAAAACAATAAGATCATAAAACTTTTCTGCTCAGAATAGGATATGGGCTTTATAACCTGCATTTGTTAATAACTGATTCGCTGTATCAGACTAACCTGAATTTGTGATCAGTAATTGTTTTATACCAGCACTTACTTTGCCTGCACTATTCTATGTACCGTATTTGCCAACCTGCTTAACCCCTTCACCCCCGGGCCTATTTTGACCCTAATGACCAGGCCATTTTTGTCAATTCTGACCAGTGTCCCTTTATGAGGTAATATCTCTGGAACGCTTCAACGGATCCTAGCGATTCTGAGATTGTTTTTTCGTGACATATTGGGCTTCATGTTAGTATTAAATTTAGGTTGATAATTTTCGCGATTATTTGTGAAAAAATTTAAAATTTTTGAAAATTTTGCAATTTTCAAATTATGAATTTTTATTCTGCTAAACCAGAGAGGTATGTGACACAAAATAGTTAATAAATAACATTTCCCACATGTCTTTACATCAGCACAATTTTGGGAAAAAAAAATTTTTTGTTCGGACGTTATAAGGGTTCAAAGTTCATCAGCAATTTTTCATTTTTCCAGCAAAATTTACAAAACCATTTTTTTTTGTGACCACATCACATTTGAAGTCCCTTTGAGGGGTTTACATGACAGAAAACACCCAAACGTGACACCATTCCAAAAACTGCACCCCTCAAGCTACTCAAAATACATTCAAGAAGATTATTAACCCTTCAGGTGCTTCACGGGAACTAAAGCAAAGTGGAAGGAAAAAATGGTAATTTTAATTTTTCCAACAAAAATGTTCTTTTAGCCTCAATTTTTATTTTCACATGGGCAACAGAATAAAATGGATCCTAAACATTGTTGGGCAATTTCTCCTGAGTACATAGATATCTCATATGTGGTCATAAACCACTGTTTGGGCACACGGCAGGGCTCAGAAGGGAAGGAGCGCAATTTGACTTTTGGAGCTAATTTTCCATTCAAAAAGTCAAATGGCGCTCCTTCCCTTCTGAGCCCTGCTGTGTGCCCAAACAGTGGTTTATGACCACATATGAGGTATCGGTGTACTCAGGAGAAATTGCCCAACAATGTTTAGGATCCATTTTATCCTGTTCCCCATGTGAAAATGAAAAAATTAGGCTAAAAGAAAATTTTTGTAGAAAAAAAAAGTAAGTTTTCATTTTTACGGATGAATTTGTGAAGCACCAGGGGGTTCAAGATGCTCACCACCCATCTAGATAAATTCCCTGGGGGGTCTAGTTTGCAAAATGGGGTCACTTATGGGGAGCTCCAATGTGCAGGCACACAGGGGATCTCCAAACGCGACATGGTGTCCGCTAACTATTGGAATCATTAGTGGACACCATGTCATGTATGGAGAGCCCCTTTGTGTCTAAACATTGGAGCTCCCCACAAGTGACCCCATTTTGGAAACTAGACCCCCCAAGGAATGCATCTAGATGCATAGTGAGAACTTTGATCCCCCAGGTGCTTTACAAATTGATCTGTAAGAAGGAAAAAGTACATTTGTTTTCACACAAATTTAGTTTTTTCATTTTTACGGATCAATTTGTGAAGCACCTGGGGGGTTCAAAGTGCTGACTATGCATTAGACATGTTCCTTGGGGGGTCTAGTTTCCAAAATGGGGTCACTTGTAGGGGAGCTCCAATGTTTAGGCACACAGGGGCTCTCCATACGCGACATGGTGTCCGCTAACTATTGGAATCGTTAGCGGACACCATGTCGTGTATGGAGAGCCCCTGTGTGCCTAAACATTGGAGTTCCCCCACAAGTGACCCCATTTTGGAAACTAGACCCCCCAAGGAATGCATCTAGATGCATAGTGAGCACTTTGAACCCCCAGGTGCTTCCCAAATTGATCCATAATAAGGAAAAAGTACATTTGTTTTCACACAAATTTTCTTTTTTCATTTTTACGGATCAATTTGTGAAGCACCTGGGGGTTCAAAGTGTTCACTATGCATCTAAATACAGCGAAGCCCATCTTTATTTTTTTTCTAGGACTAATTCTAGAAAAAAAATGGTGTAGGGCTCCGCCATATTTTTGGTCCAGCCAGGTACAACTTGGCAGCTACGGACTGCCAGCAACCCCCAGATGCCTCATTGTACCTGGCTGGTAACCAAAAATACAGCAAAGCCCATTTTTATTTTTTTTCCAGGACTAATTCTAGAAAAAAAATGGCGTGGGGCTCCGCCATATTTTTGGTCAGCCAGGTACAACTAGGCAGCTGGGGGCTGGAATCCGCAGCATGGAGAGGCCCAAGCGTTCTGGGCCCCCCATGCTGCAAATTGCAGCCCGCAGCCGCCCCAGAAAATGGCATTCATTGAAGCGCCATTTTCTGGCGCTGTACCCAGACTCTTCCAGTTGCCCTGGTGGCGGTGGCAAACTGGGTAATAAAGGGGTTAATGCCAGCTTTTATTGCAGTGCACTACCGGATTCATAATACTAGGCCAATATTAACCCTGAATCTGTAATAGCAGAAATCGCCAGAGAAACTTTATTTGAAAAAAAAAACACGTAAAATTCGGACTCCATCTTATTTAGACCGATAGTCCAAGAGTCCCACGACACGATGCCTGGTCAATCCAGGATGCACAGGATAAGTGCCTCCTACATCAGGTTAGAGTTATGGTGCATGTATGACATACTCACATGCACATGACTTGATCCAGAACCAAAGAGGACACTTGATCCCTTGTTGCACCCATCCATCCACCTATGCACCCATCATCCACGCACGCACACAACCACGCACCCACATCCACATACACATCCACGCACGCACATCCACATCAACGCACATCCACACACATACATCCACGCATGCACACATCCACGTACGCACGCTGACATTCAAGCACGCTGACATCCACGCATGCACGCTGACATCTACGCACGCACACATCCACCCACGCACGCACATCCACGCACGCACACTGACATCCACGCACGCTGACATCCACGCACGCTGACATCCACGCCGCTGACATTCACGCGCGCTGACATCCACGCACGCACGCTGACATTCAAGCCACTGACATCCACGCACGCTGACATCCACGCACGCACATATCCACGCACGCACATATCCACGCACGCTGACATCCACGCATGCACGCTGACATCCACGCACGCTGACATCCATGCACGCTGACATCCACGCACGCACATATCCACGCACGCTGACATCCACGCATGCACACATCCACGCACGCTGACATTCACGCACGCACATCCACAAACGCACGCTGACATTCACGCGCGCAGATCAGCTGACATCCGCGCACGCACACTGACATCCACACATGCACACATCCACGCACACACAGCTGACATCCACGCATGCACACATCCACACACGCACGCTAACATCCACGCACATCCACATCCATCTATGCACACATCCATGCACGCACTCTATGCACCACACACGTCCACGCACACGTGTCCACACATGCACACGTCTACGCACACTCACGTCCATGCACGCTCATGTCCACGCATGCACACGTCCATGCATGCACCCCCCATCAATCTATCCATTCACCCATCCATCACCCATCCATCAATTCGTTCATTCATACATAGATACATACATGCATGCATGCATACATACATACATACAAACGTACCTCCCTCGTTCCACCGATGAGCAGGAAAAGGCCGGGAGAGGAGGCGGGGCCAAAGACCGGTGGGCAGAGGAGGCGCGGGGGCGGGCGGCAGGGCGCGTGCACCGAAGTGTGCAGCCCGCCGCAGGAGGTGAGGGGGGGGGGGGCAGGCACAGGGCCCGAAGGTGGGGGCAGCCTGGGGGGAGCACTAGAGCAGGGGACCAGGCAGTGTTGCCGGCGGGCGCACGCGGGTGCAGCCCGTCGGCAGATACATAATAGAGGGGGGCGGGCGGGCTGGGTGGAACGGGGGGGGCCCTGGACAGTCATGGAGCTGGAGGGGGCTGAGGAGGGGTGGGCATTTGCCGATCCGCCCCTCCAGATCTGATTGGAGAGCTCCAATCAGATCTGGAGGGGTGAATCCCTATGATTCCCTCCGATCTGCAGTTTCACTTTTAAACTGCCGATCGGAGGGGTCCTGTGCATGGGGGGGTTAATACACCCCTGTGGGGTCAACTACAGGCTGTCACAGAGCAGCAGCATCTGTGACACCTGAGTGACCCCACTCACAGGAGCTGCAGCAGCTCAAATCTGCCAGGACGTTTTACAACGTTCTGTGTCGGGAACGGGCAGAAACACAGGACGTTGTACAACGTCCTATGTCGGGAAGGGGTTAATATATCATATGATCTAGGGAGATTCCTTCGTCCACAGAATAATTTGTGTTTGTTTACCATCGCCTATGTTTTTAGAATGTCTCTAAATAAAACAGTTTTTTAATTGCATGGTATTCCTTTCTTTGGATTGTATAAATATGCATTTACACCTGTAACCTCTTTGTATCCGTTAAGCCCCGGTCACACATAACGAGATCATTAGTGAGATCATTGTAACGTCACAGGATTTGTGACGTAACAGCGATCTCACTAACGATATCGCTAAGTGTACACTTAGCAGCGATCAGGCCCCCGCTGTGAGATCGCTGATCGTTACAAAGTGCTCTGGGTCATTTTTTGATCGTTGGCCTCCGGCTGGTCAGCATGCATCGCTGCGTGTGACAGCGAGAGACCAGCGATCAGCAATCTCACAGGCTGGTAACCATGGTAAACACCGGGTATCTGGGCGCAGAACGGCGCTAAGCAGGGGAGGACGCTGAGGTAACTAAGATAACCAGCCGGGTATCTAGGCAGCGCGCACTGCTTGGATACCCGGTGTTTATCATAGTTACCAAACGTCCTCCCTGCTTACAGGCAGCGCTAAGCAGGGAGGACGCTGGTAACTATGATAAACACCGGGTATCCAGGCAGCTCATGCTGCCTAGATACCCGCTGTTTATCATAGTTAACAACAATGTGGAGGTGGGTCCCTGGTCCCTGGGGAGATCTGCCTGTTTGACAGCTCCCCAGCGACCAGGTAACGACGCACCAACGATCCCTACAGGATCGTTATTGTTGTCGGGATCGCTGGTGTGTCGTTGTGTGTGACGGGAGCCTTACTGTTGTTTGATTTAATCTGTATTTATGTAGATTTGCTAATAAGCAGTGTTGTCCCTTTTGTATTACCAACTATTGTCCTCATAATGTTGCTCATATAGTTGTGCATATGATTTATTATAATGAATACTTTAAGCTGGAATATTTTTTTTGCTTCATTCTACCTCCAAACATTGGAAACATTTAAACATCTACATCCCCATCAAGGTATAAATGTCCCCAGTCCAGGTATATATGATCCTCATCCTGTTATATATGTCCCCATTCTGGTATATATGGTCCCCATCAAGGTAAATGTCCCCTGTCCAGGTATATATGGCCCTAATCCTTGTACATATTTCGATCTGTGCATTCGCTGCCTCCGTGGCCATTTTCTGGAAGTCCTGGGCGTTAGCAGCAGAGTTGCAGCTGGCCAATGCCTGCAGGAACCCAGAAAACGGTAGGCGCCAGTGCACATCATCTCGGCACGCCTGCAGCTCCAGTTCCACAGCCTTGTCCCACTACCCATATTCTCTATGGACCTCGTCACCTGCACCTTTGCTCCACCACCGCAACCCACCTCGGTAAGCCACGGTGGGTTCAGAAAGGTGGGCTATGTACAAGAATGGGGGACATATCTACTACGATGGGGACATACTGTATATACCAGGTTGGGGGATCAAATAAACTGATTGTAAGACGGACACTGGCATAAACAGTGGTTGTAGAAGCGGTCTATTAGGAGCGCTAGAGTTCCACCTGAAGAAGACAGTTTACTCTGTTGAAACGTGTGGCCATTGGAGGATCAATAAAGGTCTGTTGAAACAAAATTTATACTTCTCCTTGTATTCCCTAGCGCTCCCAATAGACCGCTTCTACAACGACTGTATCCGATTTACTTCCGTCTGAGGAATAGCGTCAGGATCCGCTCTGGGATACAAAGATACCGTAGGACCTGGCGTAACCCGGCAACCGAGTAGACACTTGAGGACCTTGTGTGACGTATTTCCGGTTTGGCTCCGGTCACGTGACACGAATCGGAAGTTTGCGGAGAAGCCGGTAACGCTGCAGCTGGAGCTCAGAGTGCATCCACCTAAGCTGCACAGCTTCTTCCACAAAGACCTGGTGGCCTGCTCCCTCCATCCACGCCAAAATTGAGATTGTGCAGAGGTGCACAACCTCAGTAGGTGAGTGCACCACTTTTTATACATATCCAATTGCCCACAGATGGGTTTACACATTGCGCCCCTCCTTTCTTTTCGGACATTGGCATAAGACAGACCCCATTTAACATTAAACATTTTTTTTTATATTTTCCTTCACCAAATTTCGGGTGCGTCTTACAATCCAATGCTTCTTCTAAAGTGAAAAATACTGTATTTTCCCTTATTAACCTAATATATTTTTTATTATTATTTTTAATTCAGGGTGTTGAACAAAATGATTGCATAAAAATGTGAGGAACTAAAGGATTTTTAAACTCAATTCCTTCATATCAGCAGGTCAAAAGAAATTTGACAAACTAAATAATAATAAATAAAATATACATTTTTAATACTCGGTTGAAAACCCTTTGTTAGCAATGACTGCCTGAAGTGTTTAACTCATGGACATCCCCAGATGCCGTCTTTCCTCCTTTTTAATGCTCTTCCAGGCCTTTACTGCAGCCGTTTTCAGTTGCTATTTGTTTGTGGGCCTTTCTTGTCTGAAGTTTAGTCTTTAACAAGTGAAAAGCGGCTCTATTAGGGTGTGGCCTAGCACTCCATGTGAGCAGACTTCTTTCAGGACTCTTCTGCTGTAATCCTGATTTTATCCGGTTAAAAGTGCCTCCAGTGTACCAGTACCACCCTATACCAGTGGCAGAAGATCGCAGGAACCTGTCCTGATATGCAGTGTACCTGAGGACTGTGGGAATGGTGAGAAAAAGACAGAGGGAAGTGGGAGCAGAGAGCCAGGTTCATGATGGCGACAACAGCGTGAAGGCTGCAGAGAAGTCTGGTGCAGCTAATGCCGCATACACAAAGCAGCTTGAAATTGCTGCTAAACTTGAAAGATTTGCATGGGTGTACAGAGCAGCACAGGAGATGGCCAAAGGGGGTAAGGAGGAGACTGGGGAGAAACTGGATGGAGAAGAGGTCAGAGGGAGGTCAGAGGGAGAGGAGAGATGGCAGGAGCAGGACAGCATGGTAAAGGAGACTTATGAGGAGCCCACAATAAGAGACATACATGATCTGGTTAAATTTTGCAAAATTGTACTAACTACCCTTACAAAGAGTGGATGGTATAAAGGAGCAGATGGTTAATATGAAGGCAGCCATGAACAAGGCTGATACAAGAGTGGGAGGGGGGGGTGGAAGAAAGAGTGAGCACACTGAGGACCAACTTTCTAAGCTGCACAAGTCCCACGCTCAATGCCTGCAGCAGTGTGCCACTCTCGTTTGTTATGAATGTGTGAAACTTGCTCATTATTTTAAGATGCTTGAAGAGTCAGCCAAAACTAGCTCCCTCATCTCTCCGCCCTTTTGGTTTGTGAGTAAGTTACATAGATCCTCGCTTGCTTTCCCCAGCGACCTCCAGTCAGAACTATTTACGACCCCCCCATAAAATCCTGAAGCTGAGAGGAACAGAGCTCATACAAGTCTGAACCAGATCTGTCTCTCCAGAAACTCCTTTGTTTAAACCTACAATTTGTGAATGTCAGATTTAAGAAGACTCGTTCATGCCACATACACAATTCATATTTTTTGATTATTCACCGTCTTGCGCATTTAATGATATGTCTTGTATATCTATGAAACACTCAGGAACTTGGGAAATGAGTTCTGGCTTTCTGAACATCATAAGTAGGTCATATTTGGTATCAATATTCTCAGAATTAAATGACAATAAATCTGAGGTGTACATCAGAGTCCACCCCATCCCCAGATATGAAGATTTATTAAGCATGGTGAAAGAGGAGGTCTCAGAGGACCATCCCAGCTGGGGAGTGGTCACTCTACGGGGGGGGGGGGGGCACAGGTTCTCTCTCCTTAATAAAACCAGAGCAGCTATTTTTGGGCTGATTCCATCCAGGGGCACGGACATAGCAAGACACTACCAGCTGTGTGGTAGAATCATACCTTTCTGGGGAGCTGCCCCCCCCCATGGATCTACGTTTATCCATGCATGGCTAGGTCTGGCAAGTTCTCTTTTATTCCTTTTATTTTTATAACTGTTTATGCATACATGTAAATTGTCTCTTATGTAATATCTTGTAAATCTTTTATATAATCACTACCCATCTTTGGGAGTAAAATATTATAATTTACTAGTCTCGATCTCCTTGTCCTATGAATGAGCTCACAACCTCACTGATTCACTGATTCGTTTTACGCTATCATACAGGTTACTGATCCACCTTAAAGAGATCGGTGGTGGCAGCATAACGTTTTTGTATTTATGTGATATTGTGGGCCTGAGGGTGACTGGATCGAGGTATATATACATTCCTAGCAGGAATTGGTGATATACCGTATTTTTCGCATTATAAGATGCACTTTTGTTCCCCCAACTTTTGGGGGAAAGTGGGGGGTGCGTCTTATAATGGGAATATACGGTTCTTTAGTGCTGGGGAGGCTGAGTGCAGCTGTGCAGTGGTGTCCGGAGCCGGGGCGGGCTGGCTGCGGTCCTCAGGAGGCAGCGGGAGGTCACGTGCTCCCGCTCATTAACCTCCTCCAATATGCACTGCACTGCCGCTGTCCATCACCTTGGTGCTGAAACCAGCACCAAGATCTGGACAGGGGTGCTGCGCATATCAGGTGTGCCTGCACTCACTTCCCTGTGCAGGCACAACTTGCCCCCATCACTGTGTAAAGCTCCCCTGCTGGCGTGCACAGAATAAAAATAAAAAATCATTACTTCACCTTCCGACGATCTCGCTCCCTTCTGCCAGCTGATCGGTGACTTCCTGCTTTGGTCTCGGCATCGGGAGTGCATAGTGATGACATCCGATCACATGATGCACTCTGGTCACATGACCCGATGCCGAGACCAAAGCAGGAAGTCACCGATCAGCTGGCAGAAGGGAGCGCGATCGTCGGAAGGTGAAGTAATGATTTTTTATTTTTATTCTGTGCACGCCAGCAGGGGAGCTTTACACAGTGATGGGGGCAAGTTGTGCCTGCACTGGGGAGGTGAGTGCAGGCACAGGGGTAAATGTGCCTGCAGTGGGGGCTGAGTGCAGGCACAGGGGCAAGTGTGCCTGCACTGGGGTATGAGTGCAGGCACAGGGGCAAGTGTGCCTGCACTGGGGGCTGAGTGCAGGCACAGGGGCAAGTGTGCCTGCACTGGGGGCTGAGTGCAGGCACAAGGGAAAGTGTGCCTGCACCTGGGGGTGAGTGCAGGCACAGGGGAAAGTGTGCCTGCACTTGGGGGTGGTGCAGGCACAGGGGCAATTCCGCCTGCACTGGGGCAAGTGTGCCAGCACAGGGGGGTGAGTGCAGGCACTGGGGAAAGTGTGCCAGCACTGGGGGAGGTGTGCCATCAATAGGGGATGTGTGCCATCACTGGGGGACGTGAGCCAGCACAAGGGGGTTATATCCCAGGATGAGGAACAATGTATCAAGATGAGGGTGCTATGAGGGACATGTGTCCTATATGATTTGTAAGACGGACACTGGCATTATAACACGGACCCCATTTAACATTAAAAAATATTTTTTTCTCTTTTTCTTCACCAAATTTGGGGGTGCGTCTTATAATCAGGTGCGTCTTATAAAGCGAAAAATACGGTATATACATCCTGTCACATCACGTGCCGCAGTGGACAACATAGATTAGTGCAGCTGGGCTCCTTTCGTATCCTCTGGCAATACTGGATTTGGTCAGCAGGCTAAGGGGGCGCCAGAGAGCTACAGGTCCTGACCAAGTCTTCGTGACATCGTTGATAAAAATTCTGATCCAGAAAACCAATCAAGGCGGAACAATGTATGGTTGGTGGGCATCCCTGAAGACAGAAGGGACTGATTCTACAGCATTTGTTGAGGATTGGCTCCGCAATAAAATTGGCGCTAACAATCTGACCAAACTGTTTGCAGTGGAGAGAGCGCACTGCATCTCCCATGAGACCTCTCCCTCCGGGTACCTTCCCCCGTACCATCCAGCCCAGAATCCTTAACAATAGGGATAGAGACATTATCCTGTGGAAGACAAGAAAGGCTAAGGATAGGAGTATCAACAGCCAAAAAGTATCCATATACCCCGACTACTTAGCTGAGGTTCAGAGGCAACGAATGGGTTATGGTGGGGTAAAGAAAAGGTTGACAGATATGGAACTGGAATAGTCTACTTTGTATCCTGCTAAGCTCAGGGTTGTGGCCTATATAGAGTATAGAGTTACCCACTTTCTGGTTTAGAGGGAAGAAACACATTGGGAGTCTTTGGTAATGAATGGTTTGTTATGTTCAACAACAGTGGGAAGGCAGGGAGCCTTCAGGCTATGGGTTCGTTCTAGGGGTTCTTGGGAGAAGTATTATCCTCTACGGGATTGGGAATGGGATACGTATAGGAAAATATGGTGGGTGATAACATTAAAATTCTTAATTGGAATGTAAGGTGATTGTCTGATAGAAAATAAAGAGCGGCAATTATAGACTATATTAGGAATGGGGATCGGATGTGATATGCCTTCAAGAGACACATTTGATTAAGGAGAAGGTGGAGGTGTTGAAGAGAAGATGGATCAGGAGGGCATATTACTCCATGTACTCCTCATACACCAGGGGGGTCTCGTTGTTGGTGGGAGCGAACACACACTTTGAGGAAATGGAAAGCCAAGTCGACAGTGAAGGCCAATACATTTTTATAATCTGCAAAATTTATGAACAACTGTTATGTATAGTGGCCATGTACATACCACCTCCGTACTCAGGAAAGAAGATTCAGGAGGTGATATTGTACAAAAGGGGTGCGGGACTACCGTTATAAATTATTTGCAATTTTAATGTGATGGATGAAGGAAAGGAAAAGGAGTCTGGAAATTGACATCATTTGGGAGCTATGTGAAAGAGCTTGGAATGGTAGACCTGTAGAGGGCAAGGAATGAGGATGTTGTGTGTTACTTCTGCTACTCATGGATGTCTCTCGTGAATTGATTTGGTGCTAGGTAATGAATTGTTGACAGAATTGATTTGTGGAGTGGAATATCTTCCGAGAGTGATCTCGGACCACAAACCTCTGGAGATACTTATTAAAAAGACAGCGGGAGGTCTAGTCAGGGGAGCGGGTGGAGGCTTCATCCACTATGGCTGGAGCATATTAATATGAAAGCAATAAAGGGGGAGTTAGACAAATATTGGGCAGATTAATGAAGGTAGTGCTGACAGGTGAGTGGTGTGGAATGCCATCGGGCACTCCCCAGTGGCCACTGCTGAAGCTAAGTCTTCCTATTTGCATTTTATTCTAGATCAGTGATTGCTATAATTCATTTTTCATTATACCTGTATTAGCTGTGCAGCTTGGCCACTCATTGCACTCATCTATGTGCACATTTAGTGTTGCAGCAGATCATCTTTTTCTTCAATAGTATGGGTTTTTTTCTGCTTGCACCTACACTTTAAGGTTGATGCCAGCCATTCACAGTATTAACTTCTAGAATGCCATGAAGGCATATTTGAAGGGTCTTCTGTTTCGAGAAATTTCAAGATGGAAGTCTAAAATTAGACAGGGCAGTGATGGAGGCTTTAGAAAGGGCGAAAAGGGAACTGATAGTGAACCCATCAGTGAAGAGTCAGAATTGGCTCAAGAAAAGCTCAGGAGGGAGTCAACGAACTATATATAAAGAGAGTAGAGAGGAAAAGAGCTTTCCAGAAGACACAATTCTAAGATGAGGGTGAAAGGGTGGTGCATTTGCCATCAGTAGTGGTGGCAGAACAGAGGGAATCCTCATTTGTATACAAGATGAAGATGGAAGAGTGGACGGAGGTGGTGAATTCTGAGAATACTGGAAGAATTTAGACGGCTTTACGAGCAGCTATATTCTTCTGAGTCAGGAACCTCATCAGCGGATATGGAAGGATTTCTTGGAGCAATTGCACACCCTAGGAAGGCAGAGAGTGACAGGAGGAGACTGGAAGAGCCTTGGTGTGATCTATAAACAGTTGGTTGAGATAGTAGCACATAGACTAACGGACGTCTTCGAGGAGGCTTTGGGGTGTGGTGCACTGCCGTTTTCCATGAGGGAGGCAGTAGTAGTGTGGTACTCTCTAAGGCAGGTAGAGATCCAAAGTTGGCAGAGTCCTACAGGCCCATTTCGTTGCTGAAGGCGGATGTAAAAATTCTGGCCAACCGATTGGCGAGTGTGGCGTAAGGTCTTGTCCACCCCAATCAATCTGTATATATGCTGAATAGGTCTACAGCAATAAACATACGTTGAATCTTCTTTAATCTGCAGCTGCCGTCAGATGACGGGAGTCATAGGGTGGTAGTGTTGTCTGGATGCACATAAAGCATTCGACAACATCGAATGGAGATATCTTTGGAAGGTGTTGGAGTGCTTGGGATTTGGACCAAGCTTCATATCATGGATACGGCTGTTGTACACATCCCCAACTGCTAGAGTTAATGGGCAGACATTCAGTCAATTCACTATTCATAGGGGGACCAGAAAGAGGTGTCTGCTGTCTCCGCTGCTTTTTGCTATGGCAGTGGAACCCTTGGCGCAGACAATTAGAAAGGAAGCCTTGGTCGGGGGTTTAAATATGGACCTAATGAGGAAAAAATAGCTTTATACGCAATGATGTGTTGCTTTTCCTGGAAGACCCTGATGAGTCCTTGGGGGGTGTGATGAGTATCTTTGGGAGATTTGGGGCTATGTCGGGCCTGGAAATTAATTGGGAGAAATGCAACATTCTAGCTGTGGATGGTAGTGGTGAAGACCTTAGAATAGAGGGTGATGGTAATAGGTTGGCGGCTGTGTGGCAGTTCAAGTACCTGGGCATTCAGGTATCGCTCCTGCTCTCAAGCTATATCCAGCTACTGGGTAAGCTCAGAAGCAAAGTGGGGGCATGGTGTAGATTACATCTATCAGTGGTAGGAAGGACAACCTGATTAAGACAGTGCTGATGTCCCAGGTGTTGTACATGCTGCACAATGCACCCATATGGTTACCTATGGGATGGTTATGTACAATCAATTCTATATTTATGGATCTTGTGGGGGGGAGGGAAACAACCGAGAATTAGATTGAAAATATTACAGAGGCCCAAAGATGAGGGGGGCTGGCACTCCTGAGCCGATGGATCTGTTATCTAACAGCTCAGGGCCAACAGCTGAGGGAATGGAGAGAGACAGAGGGCACGGGTTTGGTGTGTGGCGAATATTTACTCGGGTACTGGGGAGCGACTCATTGGTTCAAGGACTGGAGGCAGGTAGTTTAAGGAAACTGGGACTGTCATGCCCCACTCTGGCTCTGATACACAAGGTGTGGGAGGAGATTAAAAGGATTAGGGGAGTGGAGGCCCTGACTAATTATTCCCCTATATGGCAGAATGAAAAACTGCTGGATTTTGACAAAATGGGGGAATTTAAAAACTGGATGAGAAAAGGAATTCAATACATAGACCAAATACAGGACTCGCGAGGCTAGTGACTTTTCAGAAACTACAGGAGGAATATGAGTTATCTGAGGTCTGTAGATTCCAGTATTAGACAACTCTGTCACACTTACATAGCGCAGAGTAAGAAGGTTTCTATGAAGGGCCAAAAAGACATAGTGGTGGACTATGTGGGTAGTGATGGGGGAACAAAAGGAGTTATGTCAGGTTTTTATAAGGATTTAATGCACACCTTTTTAATCAATTACCTGATTTAGGCTAAAGAGAAGTGGGAAGAAGAAATGGGACCGGTAAACGAGGATAAGTGGGAGGCGATTATGGAATACATACCCCAATTGTCACTGAGTGAACCAGGCAGAATTTCACAAATATATGTGTTCCATAGAGTATACAGGACTCCTGAAAAACTATATAGGGCAGGACTGAGACAAACTTCTGGATGTCCTTGATGTCAGGTTGATGGGGCCAGGATCTTACATATGTTGTGGCAGTGCTCCAGACTGTATTCATACTGGACAGCGGTTGTTAACACTATAGAGCAGGGGTCCCAAACCACCGGTCCGCGGCACATGGGGGTCTTTGTGCCGATCCGCTGCGTGCTGCTGGCCTCCCTGTGACGTCCCCGCCCACCGCGACCCTCACCTACAACACTACGCTGCTCTGAGCTGACGTCTCTGCCTCATCAGCGTGCATAGATATATGAGGGTAGCTGTCGGCCAATCAGTGCAGCAGTCCTGCCCTGATTGGCCCGCTACTGCTGCGCTATTATTGGCCGACGGCTTCCTAAAACTCGTGCAACTAAGCAGGTGAGGCAGAGACGTGGCTGGAGTTTCATATCTCGCGCTATTTCCAAGCACATCACATGATGCGGGCTTCTGCGTCACGTGATGCGCTTGGAAATAGCGTGAGATATGAAAAAACTCCAGCTACGTCTCTGCTTCAGCTGCTCAGTTGTACTGCTGGCAGGAGTGACAAGTGTCAACTGAACTCTCTGTGGACGGCAATATAAAGATAACAATTGCTAGACTGCTGTACATAGCGAGGAAACTTATCGCCAGACACTGGATTAGAGAGGAACCACCGTCTAGGAGAGAATTTCTAGCACAGGCAAGCTATATTTCTCGATTGGAAAAAGGAATATATCACAAAAGGGGGAAATCTGGTTTGTATGGGAAGATATGGTCTCCGTGGCTGGAATATGGAACACTTTAGGGTCTGTCACAGCTGCAATTGGAAAAGGGCATATTAGAGGGAAGGAGTATAGTAAATCAATGTTAAATTGTTGGGATGCATCAATTACTGTTACTAATGATTAGCACACCTGCTTGCTGTCTATGGGTGAAGGGAAAGGATGGGGGAAGTGAGTTATGCTTTCAAAAATACATTATGTACAATTTATGAACGCTTGTTTATTTGATTTATTCATTAAAATTATCTGATAAAAAAAAAAAGTACTTGGTGTTATATCCCAAGTATAAGGCTGGAAACACATTGGCGAGTGCAAAAATGGTCCAATTGACAGATCCGAGAGTCGTACGAGGGTCATCCGACTTTTGGTCAGTGTGGCCTCCGTGTGTTGTACGAGTGCAACCCCGTTTTTTTTACTCAGCAGCTATTTACTGTAGAATCATTTACAGGAAATATTTTTACAGTTGTCTAAGCTACAGAATGATAATTTATCAATTAAAAATCGCATCCAACTCGGATGGTCTGTGTGCGGTCCAAGTGTGGTACGTCTTTTTTGTCAGACCCATAGACTTGCATTGGCGAGTCCGACACTCACATACAATCGCAGCATGTTGCAACTGACTCGTCATCCGTGAATTGGACGAGAAAGAAAACGTCCGACACTCGGTAATGTGCTCTCGGACATTAACTTACATTGGTCCGACTGCAATGCGATTTTTACTCTCATTGCAGTTGTCCCGAGTTTCACGCCAGTGGGTCTGAACCCTAAGTGCCCTCCTATGCATCACAATGCCAAAGGAAAAAGAGACAAAACTCAAATTCCAAAAGATACATAACCAAAAAAGCATACTCAACCAAAAAAAGGTAGACATAACCAAGGCAGAAGATAAATAATGAAAAGAACAAACCAATTTAAGCCATTACCTGCAAGGTATACAGACAGCTAGGGATTGCCCCTACATGCAGATTTCCTCTACAAGCCTTCTTCTGGGGGATTCATTTTTTATCTTCTGCCTTGGTTATGTCTACCTGTTTTTGGTTGAGTATGCTTTTCAGCTTGTGTATCTTTTGGAATTTATGAGATTTTGTCTCTTTTTCCTTTGGTATTGTGATACATAGGGGGGCACTTACAGTATACTTTGGATATAATACCAAGCACTTTACTATATAACAAACCCTAGGCTTTGCCTGTGTCTGATATTAGATGGTACCTACTGGCTACCCATTTGTTTTTAATGTGGTTTTGTCTTTTTTGTTTACATGTTTTTCTGTTCAGTTTTTTCTACTAATAAAAATATGATTGTTTTATTATTTGCATTTGTACAGTTTTTTCTTTATATGAATATGTTGTATTGCACATCATAAATTTTCTTTTTGCTGTTATTTTTTTTACTATTTCCTCCATACATTAATAATTTATCAAAATGTATTTATATGCCGTAGGACAGCCCTTTTCAGATATACAGAGGGGATCATCTGTCACTAGTCAACTCTGCAATAAAACTTCTACATGTGAACATTCACATTTTCTCTTGTTTGACAGTATGTTTTCATCTATGCAACTTTAACTCTCACCTCTAATTTATTGAGGATTCCATCTTCTATTTCCTGGATATCTTGTCCAGATGTGACCATGCATTTCGCTAAGTCTGGGGGCCAAATCTAATAGAGGAAAAATATCATGAAAAACACTTTAGTAGTAACTGTATTATATGGAGGGTAAATAGAAATAGGTCAATTGCCTAAAGGCCAAGTTACACACACATAATTGTGCAGATTGTTCGCACATCTCTTGTTGCAGTGAAATCATGGACACATTGTTACATTTGTACATGGCCACAAAATGGAACAATGTGTCCATGATTTCACTGCAACCAGAGATCTGCCAACAATCTCTGCACAATTATCTGTGTGTGTAACTGGGCCTTAAGGCTGGTTTCACACCACATTTTAATCTGATCCGGGGCTGTCCTTTGAGAACAGGATGAAACCGGATGTAGCCGGTTTCTTCAAAACTGGATGTCACCATCCGGTTTGAAATGGGATCCGGTTCCCGGATTAGCTGTTAAACTGGACCAGTTGCATCCGGTTTTGTGGAATCCGGTTTTATGCCCAGCCCTCCTGTGGCTTGTTAATATAAATTGCAGTCAGCCTTTCTTCCTGGTCCCTCTTTTGGTTGCAAAATGGCCCTGTGTTATGAAGATTTCTGCTTGTATGTGGATGTTTGCTCAAAGTTTGGCCAAAATGGGAGGGAGGTGGTCACATTCCTCAGCGCTCAGCCGCAGTCAGCAATTTGCAATCCGGGAACCGGTCTGGTTTTGAGATTGAATCCGGCGCCATAGACGCTCATGTTAAGTTTTGCCGGATTGAATCCGGGAGATTACGATTTTGACCGATTTTCACAACGGATGCCAAAAATCGTGCATGTGCCATTTTTGGGTCCGAGGACAAAAACCGAATTCTCCCGGATCCACCCGGAAAGCATAAAACCGGATGGCTAAACACGGCCATCCGGGACAATAGGCAAACTTTGGGCTGAAATGTGATCTGGGCCTATCCGGTTCTCATCGGACCGGCCCGGATCAAAAAAAAAATGTGGTGTGAAACCAGCCTAAGGCGGCCGTCACACGCTAAGATATCTAGAACGATATTGTAAGCGATCACGTGCACGCGCGATCGCTTACAATATCGCTCACATCGCTGGTGAGATGTCACACAGACAGACTCACCAGCGATGTGGATCCGCGATCTCGCTGGTAACTATGGTACACATCGGGTAACTAGGCGCCGCGCGTCGCTTAGTTACCCGACGTGTACCATAGTTACCATCTCCCAGCATAGGCTCTGCCGCTGGGAGATCGTTCATCGTGGTGTCATACACCACGATGAAGCAGATCGCTAAATCGTAAATCGCTAGATCTGAGGTCCGGACCTCAGATCTGCGATGTCACGATCAAGCGATTTCACATCGTAAATCGCTTGATTACATGCAACGATTTTAAGCCCGATATCGCTTAAGCGATCAAAAAGGAGATCGCTTAAACGATATCGGGCAAGAAATCTTTGCGTGTGACGGCCGCCTAAGAGGCATCAAGCGTCTGGGGGCCTTTAATCGTAGCTCTCTCCAGTGCTTCCAAGACAATTGCAGTAGAGAGCGGTAAGTGAAAAGTTTCACTTGTTATGGTGGGTTTACACGCTCAAATATCTGTAAGGATATCGTTTGGAATGTCACGTGACTACGATTGTTTCGACATCGTTAGTGCGTTGTCAAACACAAGGATATCGTTAATGATGTGTAATCTGGCAACGCGCCAGCGTCATTCATTACAACTTTGTGAACGATTGTATAAAGTGGCAGGAATAGGAGAATTCAGAATGGTATCGTTCATGTTGGTGTCACACTGAACGACGCTGCACTTTGCTGGAGTGTTAATTGGACGACGAACAAGAAAAGTGAGGTCCTGAGCACACTTTTGAGATGTCCGATCCAACGATTTTTCAGATATCCTGCATTTACACGCAACGATGTAAAAACGATATCGTTTGAACGATGTCAAAAGCGTGACGTTTAAACGATTTCGTTTCGAATATCTGAGCGTGTAAACCCACCATTACATTGACGAGCCTCATGGTGGGTTTACATGCTAGGATATCCTGAATGATATCATTGAAACGTCACAGATATGTGATCATTCCAAAGATATCGTTTGTGCATCCTTGTGTGTAAATGAACGATATAGGATGAAAAGATCGTTAGATTGTTCATCCAAGATTTGAGATCCTGACCTCAAATCTATCGTTTGTCGTCCAATTAACGTCAGAACGATGTGCCACATCATTCAGTGTGAAGCTTTTTGAACAATATCGTTCAAAAGACTTCTATTCCTGCCGCGGTCATTTTATTAAAATGCTGTTTAATAAATACATTTGTAGGTAGTGATTTAACTTGTAAAGCCGCTCCTGCAGCTCTGTGCTACATGTCGGCACAGAGCTGCAGGAGCGGCTATGAACCAGGTGTTTAACCCCTTAACGACCTAGGACGCTGTACAACGTCCTGTGTTTCTGCCTGTTAACGACCCAGGACGTTGCACAACGTCCTGGCAGATTAGAGCTGCTGCAGCTCCTGTGAGTGGGGTCGCTCAGGTGTCACAGATGCTGCTGCTCTGTGACAACCTGTAGATGACCCCACAGGGGGTGGTTTAACCCCCCCCCATGCCCAGGACCCCTCCGATCGGCAGTGTAAAAGTGAAACTGCCGATCGGAGGAAATCATAGGGATTCACCCCTCCAGATCTGATTGGAGCTCTCCAATCAGATCTGGAGGGGCGGATCGGTAAGTGCCTACCCCTCCTCAGCCCCCTCCAGCTCCAGGACTGTCCAGGGGGCCCCCCCGTTCCCCCCAGCCCGCCCCCCTCTATTATAATGTATCTGCCGGCGGGCTGCACCCATGTGCGCCCCCCGGCAACACTGCCTGGTCCCCTGCTCCAGTGCTCCCCCCCAGTCTGCCCCCACCTCCGGGCCCTGTGCCTGGCCCCCCTCACCTCCTGCGGCGGGCTGCACACGTCGGTGCACCCGCCGCTGCTGCCGACGCCGCCGCTGCTGCAGCTCCTCCTTCTCTGCCCGGCCCGCCGGTCTGTGGCCCCGCCTCCTCTCCCGGCCTCCTCCTGCTCATCGGTGGAACGAGGGAGGTAAGTATGTATGTATGTGTATGTATGTATGTATGCATGTATGTATCTATGCATGTATGTATGTATGTATGTGTGTATGTATCTATGTATGTATGTGTGTATCTATGTATGTATGTATGTATCTATGTATGTATGTGTATGTGTCTATGTATGTATATGTATGTATGTATGTATGTGTATGTATCTATGTGTATGTATGTGTGTATGTATGTATGTGTATGTATCTATGTATGTATGTATGTATGTGTATGTATCTATGTATGTATGTGTATGTTTGTATGTATGTATGTATGTATGTGTATGTATCTATGTATGTATGTATGTATGTATGAATGAATGAATTGATGGTGGGTGAATGGATAGGGGGAGCATGCGTGGACGTGAGCGTGCGTAGACGTGTGCGTGCGTAGACGTGTGCGTGTGTGGACATGTGTGTGGACGTGTGCGTGCATAGATGTGTGTGTTGCATAGACGTGTGCGTGCGTGGATGTGTGCATAGATGGATGTGTGCGTAGACGTGTGCGTGTGTGGACATGTGTGTGGACGTGTGCGTGCATAGATGTGTGTGTGCATAGACGTGTGCGTGCGTGGATGATGGGTGCATAGGTGGATGGATGGGTGCAACAAGGGATCAGGTGTCCTCTTGTTGTAGTCTCTGGGATCATAGTCATGGTGCACTGTATGACAGGTCATTGTCATACAGTGCATCATAACTCTGACCCCAGAGACTGTAGGAAGAGGACACTTCATCCCTTGCTGCAGTCTCTAGATTGACCAGAGGCGATCGAGCGTCGTGGGACCTTCGTTGTGGACTACGTCGGAGGCGATCGAGCGTCGTGGGACCTTCGTTGTGGACTACGTCGGATCTTTATAATAAAGATGGAGTCCGAATTTTGTTTGTGTTTTTTTTTCAAATAAAAAGATTTTTCTCTGTGTGTATTTTCTGACTATTTACCAGAGATTCCTAATGGCGGGTCTAACATTGGCCCTATATTATGAATCTCGGGCTTAGTGCCAGCTGACAATAAAAAGCTGGCATTAACCCCTTTATTACCCAGTTTGCCACCGGCACCAGGGCAACTGGAAGAGCATGGGTACAGCGCCAGAAAATGGCGCTTCAATGAATGCGCCATTTTCTGGGGCGGCTGCGGGCTGCAAATTGCAGCAATGGGGGCCCAGAACGCTTGGGCCTCTCCATGCTGCGGATTCCAGCCCCCAGCTGCCTAGTTGTACCTGGCTGGACCAAAAATATGGCGGAGCCCCATGTCATTTTTTTTTCTAGAATTAGTTCTAGAAGAAAAAAAAAGGGCTTTGCTGTATTTTTGGTGGCTAGCCAGGTACAACGAGGCAGCTGGGGGTTGGTGGCAGTCTGTAGCTGCCAAGTTGTACCTGGCTGGACCAAAAATATGGCGGAGCCCCACGCCATTTTTTTCTAGAATTAGTCCTGGAAAAAAAAATAAAAATGGGCGTCGCTGTATTTAGATGCATAGTGAACACTTTGAACCCCCAGGTGCTTCACAAATTGATCCGTAAAAATGAAAAAAAGAAAATTTGTGTGAAAACAAATGTACTTTTTCCTTATTACGAATCAATTTGTGAAGCACCTTGGAGTTCAAAGTGTTCACTATGCATCTAGATGCATTCCTTGGGGGTCTAGTTTCCAAAATGGGGTCACTTGTGCGGGAGCTCCAATGTTTAGGCACACAGGGGCTCTCCATACACGACATGGTGTCCACTAAGGATTCCAATAGTTAGCGGACACCATGTTGCGTATGGAGAGCCCCTGTGTGCCTAAACATTGGAGCTCCCCCACAAGTGACCCCATTTTGGAAACTAGACCCCCAAGGAACATATCTAGATGCATAGTGAGCACTTTGAACCCCAGGTGCTTCACAAATTGATCCGTAATAATGAAAAAAGAAAATTTGTGTGAAAACAAATGTACTTTTTCCTTCTTACGGATCAATTTGTGAAGCACCTGGGGGTTTAAAGTGCTCACTATGCATCTAGATGCATTCCTTGGGGGGTCTAGTTTCCAAAATGGGGTCACTTGTGGGGGAGCTCTAATGTTTAGGCACACAGGGGCTCTCCATACACGACATGGTGTCCGCTAACGATTCCAATAGTTAGCGGACACCATGTCGCGTATGGAGAGCCCCTGTGTGCCTAAACATTGGAGCTCCCCCACAAGTGACCTCATTTTGGAAACTAGACCTCCCAGGGAACGTATCTAGATGGGTTGTGAACATTTTGAACCCCCATGTGCTTCACAAATTCATCTGTAAAATTGAATAAGTACTTTTTTTTTCCATAAAAATTTTCTTTTTCATTTTCACAGATTAATTAGTGAAGCACTGGGGCATTCAAAATGCTCACCACCCACCTAGATAAGTTCCCTGGGGGGTCTAGTTTCCAAAATGGGGTCACTTGTGGGGAGCTCCAATGTTTAGGCACACAGGGGCTCTCCAAACGCGACATGGTGTCCGCTAACAATTGAAGCTAATTTTTCAGTCAAATTGTTAGCGGACACCATGTCGCGTTTGGAGAGCCCCTGTGTGCCTAAACATTGGAGCTCCCCCACACGTGACCCCATTTTGGAAACTAGACCCCCCAGGGAACTTATCTAGATAGGTGGTGAGCATTTTGAACCCCCAGGTGCTTGACAAATTCATCCGTAAAAATTAAAAAAACACTTTTTTTTCCATAAAAATTTTTTTTTTCATTTTTACAGATTAATTTGTGAAGCACTGGGGCATTCAAAATGCTCACCACCCATCTAGATAAGTTCCCTGGGGGGTCTAGTTTCCAAAATGGGGTCACTTGTGGGGGATCTCCAATGTTTAGGCACACAGGGGCTCTCCAAGCGCAACATGGTGTCCGCTAACAATTTGACTGAAAAATCAGCTCAAATTGTTAGCGGACACCATGTCGCGTTTGGAGAGCCCCTGTGTGCCTACACATTGGAGCTCCCCCACACGTGACCCCATTTTGGAAACTAGACCCCCCAGGGAACTTATCTAGATGGGTGGTGAGCATTTTAAACCCCCAGGTGCTTCACAAATTCATCCGTAAAAATGAAAAAGTACTTTTTTTTCTACAAAAATTTTCTTTTAGCCTACATTATTTCATTTTCACATGGGGAACAGGATAAAATGAATCCTAAAAATTGTTGGGCAATTTCTCCTGAGTACATCGATATCTCATATGTGGTCATAAACCACTCTTTGGGCGCACGGCAGGGCTCAGAAGGGAAGGAGCGCCATTTCACTTTTTGAATGGAAAATTAGCTCCAAAAGTCAAATTGCGCTCCTTCCCTTCTGAGCCCTGCCGTGCGCCCAAAGAGTGGTTTATGACCACATATGAGATATCGATGTACTCAGGAGAAATTGCCCAACAATTTTTAGGATCCATTTTATCCTGTTCCCCATGTGAAAATGAAAGAATTGAGGCTAAAAGAACATTTTTGTTGGAAAAATTAAAATGACCATTTTTTCCTTCCACTTTGCTTTAGTTCCCGTGAAGCACCTGAAGGGTTAATAATCTTCTTGAAGGTAGTTTTGAGTAGCTTGAGGGGTGCAGTTTTTGGAATGGTGTCACTTTTGGGTGTTTTCTGTCATGTACACCCCTCAAAGGGACTTCAAATGTGATGGGGTCACTAAAAAAAATGGCTTTGTAAATTTTGCTGGAATAATGAAAAATTGTTGATGAACTTTGAACCCTTATAACGTCCGAACAAAAATTTTTTTTTTTTCCAAAATTGTGCTGATGTAAAGTAGACATGTGGGAAATGTTATTTATTAACTATTTTGTGTCACATACCTCTCTGGTTTAGCAGAATAAAAATTCATAATTTGAAAATTGCTAAATTTTCAAAAATTTTGCCAAATTTTTAATTTTTTCACAAATAATCGCAAAAATTATCAACCTAAATTTAATACTAACATGAAGCCCAATATGTCACGAAAAAACAATCTCAGAATCGCTAGGATCGGTTGAAGCGTTCCAGAGATATTACCTCATAAAGGGACACTGGTCAGAATTGACAAAAATGGCCTGGTCATTAAGGTCAAAATAGGCCGGGGGGTGAAGGGGTTAAGGGGTTAATGTTATTGAGCTGCATGTGTTCAGAGAGTGCCCACACTTTCTGGAGCCATGTAACCCAAAACATTCCCAGCGCAGGGGTTAAATCATGTATTTAGCAGAAGCCGCACACTGTCGGCTCTGCTACATTCATTCAGTAAAAACCGGCGCTTATTAAGCCAGTGTGTAATGGTTCAATTATAGTGAGCTACATGGCCCCAGATATTGGCCACACTCCCCTGGAGCCATGTAGCCCACAACATTGGCAGCTCAGGGGTTACCCTAGGTAATTTGCAGAAGCCGCACTATGTCGGCTCTGCTATAATCCACCTTTTAAAGCCGGCGGCTACTGTCATTTGACAGTGCGCCGTGAAAATTTACTAACCAGCTTCCTGAATAGGGAGCTCTACCAGGGTACTAACGCTAAATGTGTTCAGCACCCGTCGCTCTCCGAGGTGCTGAGTGCTTTAGCACTAATAGCTATGGCCAGCGCACCGCAGTTTCAAATTGTGCGGCCCATAGCTATTAGTGCTAAAGCACTCAGCACCTAGGAGAGCGACGGGTGCTGAACGCATTTAGTGTTAGTACTTTGGGCAGCTCCCTGTTCAGGAAGGTCTTAGCAAATTTTCACGCCGCACTGTCAAATGACAGTAGCTGCCGGCTTTTAAAGGTAGATTATAGCAGAGCCAACATAGTGCGGCTTCTGCAAATTAGGTAGGTTAACCCCTGAGCTGCCAATGTTGTGGGCTTCAAGGCTCCAGGGGAGTGTGGCCAATATCTGGGGCCATGTAGCTCACTATTATTAAACCCTTAAACACCGGCTTAATAAGCGCCGGTTTTTACTGAATGAATGTAGCAAAACCGACATAGTGCGGCTTCTGGTAAATACATTATTTAACCACTGCGCTGGGAATGTTTTGGGTTACATGGCTCCAGGCGAATGTGGCCACTCTGGGGCCATGTAGCTCAATAACATTAACCCCATAAACACCGGGTTCATGTACTCACTGCTGCAGCTCTGTGCCGACATGTAGCACAGAGCTGCTGCAGCGGCTTTACATGTGAAATCTCACAGGGACTTCACAGTAAAAGTCTGTTAATGACTTTTACATGCAATAATGTACCAGTGCTGTTACAGCGCTGGCACATTATTGTAACGCCATTGCTCAGCATCGGATGGAACAATCTCCCTCAGATACTGGCGCGCTGCCAAAATTGGTATAGTTACCGATATCCTTGTGTGTGACAACGCACGAATTCAATATTGTTCATACAATGTCTGTCACGTGACTTTTCTAAGGATAGCGTTAACAATATCTTTGTGTGTAAACCTACCAAAAGGGTAACGTTGTTTTGAACTTTTGACTTTCAGATTCCATCTTAAATCCACTATAGCTTTGAGCGTAAGAATACTTTAATTTTATAGGTAATCATTTTGGCCATTTCATACTGATCTTATGCTAAATAGTTGCAAGTCAAATTTATGTATGAAATAGTCACGATTCCCTATAAAATGAAGGTAGTCTCACACTCACAGGTGTAATGGATGGTGAGATATAGAGCCTAAGGCTGAAAACACACTGTCGTGCATCAAATACGGAGCGTGTTTGTTGCACAATAGTGATGCTAGTGTAATGCGTGTTTGTGTGGTGCGAGCGTGGGGCGTGTGGTGAGTGGGCCTGCATATATTGATGTGAGTGTGCTGCGAGTGTGTGGTGTGTGTGTTTGTGATGCTGTCCACGGTCCTGGAGGACCATGGGCAGCATTTGTTGGGGAATTCGAACTCGCCGGCTGTCAAAAGAATGTACAGTAATAATCATCCTGCCCCGCTGTGACAGCAGCGGTGCAAGATGATTATTATAATGTGCTCATGTCAGCATGTGTCCAGAGACTGCCCAAGCGCCCTGGACACATGCTGAGGTCATAAATGGCCAAATTTGTGTTTTATACATAAAAATCTGCAAAGCCGGTAATTGTCGGCTTTGTAGCTTAATATCTAAACTCCTGCGGCTCCTGTGAGTGAACAGCGGTAATGTACGCTGTCCAGGGTTCTGAGTGCTGAAGCAATCAGCACAGGCAAACTACCGTGCTGATTACTTAGCTGTTCAGTATCCTGGACAGCGTACATTACCGCTGTTCACTGACAGAAGCCGCAGGAGTTTAGATATTAAACTACAAAGCCGACAATTACCGGCTTTGCAGATTTTTATGCATAAAACACAAATTTGGCCATTTATGACCTCCGCATGTGTCTAGAGCGCTTGGACAGTCTCTGGACACATGCTGACATGAGTGTTAAAGCACATTATAATAATCATCCTGCACCGCTGCTATCACAGCGGGGCAGGATGATTATTACTGTACGCACATGGTGGGACATTCAAACTCGCCGGCTTTTGACAGCCAGCCAGTTTGAATTCCCCGACAAATGCTACCTGCGGTCCTTCAGCAACTCCAGCAACACTACTCCAGCAATACTGTAAAACTGCACATTTTAGAGCGGCCTATTATTGTGGCCAGCCTAAAGCACACCTGTGAAATAATCATGCTGTCTAACCAGCAACTTGATATGTCACACCAGTGAGTTGGATAATCATCTCGGCAAAGGAGAAATGCTCACTAACACCTATTTAGACTAATTTGTGAAATATACTTGAGAGAAAAAGGCCTCTTGTATACATAAAAAAGTCTTTGACTTCAGTTAATGAAAAATGGAAGCAAAAAGAAAAGTGCTGCTTTAGTATGTTTGCTCAGTATATAATGGCAGGCAGCCAGCTGAGAAACTACAGTTGTGGCCAAAAGTACTGACACCCCTGCAATTCTGTCAGATAATACTCAATTTCTTGCTGAAAATGATTGCAATCACAAATTCTTTGGTATTATTATCTTCATTTAATTTGTCTTCAATAAAAAAACACAAAAGAGAATGAAGCAAAAAGCAAAAAACATTGATAATTTTACACAAAATTCCAAAAATGGGCCGGACAAAAGTATTGGCACCCTCAGCTTAATACTTGGTTGCACAACCTTTAGCCAAAATAACTGCGATCAACCGCTTCCGGTAACCATCAATGAGTTTCTTACAATGCTCTGCTGGAATTTTAGACCATTCTTCTTAGGCAAACTGCTCCAGGTCCCTGATATTAGAAGAGTGCCTTCTCCAAACTGCCATTTTTAGATCTCTCCACAGGTGTTCTATGGGATTTAGGTCTGGACTCATTGCTGGCCACCTTAGAAGTCTCCACTGCTTTTTCTCAAACCATTTTCTAGTGCTTTTTGAAGTGTGTTTTGGGTCATTGTCCTGCTGGAAGACCCATGACCTCTGAGTGAGACCCATCTTTCTCACACTGGGCCCTACATTATGCTGCAAAATTTGTTGGTAGTCTTCAGACTTCATAATGCCATGCACACGGTCAAGCAGTCCAGTGCCAGAGGCAGCAAAGCAACTCCAAAACATCAGGAAACCTCCGCCATGTTTGACTGTAGGGAGCGTGTTCTTTTCTTTGAATGCCTCTTTTTTTCTCCTGTAAACTATGTTGATGCCTTTGCCCAAAAAGCTCTACTTTTGTCTTATCTGACCAGAGAACATTCTTCCAAAATGTTGTAGGCTTTCTCAGGTAAGTTTTGGCAAACTCCAGCCTGGCTGTTTTATGTCTGGGGTAAGAAGTGGGGCCTTCCTGGGTATCCTACCATACAGTCCTTTTTCATTCAGACGCCGACAGATAGTACGGTTGACACTGTTGTACCCTCGGATTGCAATGCAACTTGAAATTATTTGGATGTTAGTCGAGGTTCTCTACCCACCATCCACACAATCTTGCGTTGAAATCTCTCGTCAATTTTTCTTTTCCAGCCACATCTAGGGAGGTTAGCCACAGTGCCATGGGCTTTAAACTTCTTGATGACACTGAGCACAGTAGACATAGGAACATTCAGGTCTTTGGAGATGGACTTGTAGCCTTGAGATTGCTCATGCTTCCTCACAATTTGGTTTCTCAAGTCCTCGGACAGTTCTTTGGTCTTCTTTCTTTTCTCCATGCTCAATGTGGTACACACAAGGACACAGGACAGATGTTGAGTCAACTTTAATCCATGTCAACTGGCTGCAAGTGTGATTTAGTTATTGCCAACACCTGTTAGGTGCCACAGGTAAGTTACAGGCGCTTTTAATTACACAAATTAGAGAAGCATCACATGATTTTTCCAACAGTGCACATACTTTTGTCCACCCCCTTTTTTATGTTTGGTGTGGAATTATATCCAATTTGGCTTTAGGACAATTCTTTATGTGTTTTTTCATTGAAGACAAATTAAATGAAGATAATAATACAAAAGAATGTGATTGCAATCATTTTCAGGAAGAAACTGAGTATTATCTGACAGAATTGCAGGGGTGTCAGTACTTTTGGCCACAACTGTATACAGCATATGATCGACCAAGGTCCCTAGATCGATAAGGCCTTTCCAATTGCAACTGAAGGACATCTTTAGGGGGTGATATGTGCAAAATGTGGCAGATTTAAAAATTATATTGGCACAAATCATTAATATATGTATACATTACTATAGGAGCACATTTGCATATTTTAGCAATTATCTAACATGTTTTGCCAGCTAAAAGTAACGAAGGTTAACATGGCACAATTAGAAAGCATGTTGACCTCAACGACTTTAAATAATTGCAAAACAGAACACTGTGTGAAAAAATAACTGAAGAAAAGCTTATCCCACTTACGGCAGCTTGGATTATTAAGCAAAAAGGATGCAGACTGAACTTCCTTCTCCTTCTCAGGAATTCTTATAGGCACCTTAATAAATGAATGAAGCTCCATTAGTAACTGTGCACTTGACGAATACAAGTAAATACTCAAACCAGCACTATGATTACAAACATCACAAAATACATGTAGTCATCTACAAATAAGGTTAATATCATGTTTTTGCCACACATCAATGGCTCTGTTGGGGTTTTCGTTTGAAGCCCCAAAAAACTAGATTCAGGCGTATTCACCATTGGGCCCATTGACTTTTATGAAGCAGATTGAGTCCCTTTTTGCTTTGACTGACCTCAGTATCCACCTTTGTGAGGCACAAGCACACAATCGACTAAGTATTTGTGCCTACCTCCAAAAAGGTGCACACTGCAGAAAACAAGGTCAGACAAAGCAAAATATGACTCCATCTGCTTTATTATAGTCAACCATCAGCAAATATGCCAGAATCCCATTTTTAGGGCTTAAAACAGAAGACTTGACATGTGACTAAAATATAATAAGAACACAGCCCAACTGTATATACAATGTTATGACAGCAGAATTGTGTTATTCAGCCCAGTAAAGAACAAAACTGTGGATCAAGAGCCTGAGTGATTCGTATTTATTTCTTAACCCCTATTCTATGGTGTGTTGTATAACAATTCTCCAATTATGAATGTGTCCCTTTTGTCATGAACTTCAAGCAACACACTTTAGGCATCATTCTCAAATCATTGGTCTGGGGGAATAGCTGTTCTCCTTGTGGAGATCAATCTGCCTGCCGGCATGAGGAGGCTTATAGCCGCAATGCTCTTCTGGAAAATATGCAAATTGTCACTTCAGTGAGGAAGTAGACGAACTCTAATGCCACCTATTTACGGTAGCAAACATCATAACTGACTCTTTAACAAGCCTTTTAATATGACTTAGGATAAAAGGCTTGTTAAAGAGTGAATTATGACTTAGAGGATTGCTACCTTAAAGGGAACCTGTCACCTCCATGAAGCCCTGTGACTGTGTAACAAAAGCTTTTTATCACTTACTCATTACTATGTTAATGATCAGGGGGGGGCTACCCTTGCTAGCCCCCCTGGGCGTCCTCTCCGTGTCCCGTGGCTGCCTCCTGTATACTTTATCACGCCCCGATGGGCGTGACATTGAAATCCAGCCTGGCTCACTCCGCTCTGCAGAGTGCCGGGTCTGATGCCGAACGCGTCATTTCCGGTACTCCACAGCCGGACTTCAGGCTGCGCAGTACGCATGCTCTATAGAGCACATTACATCAGCTCATCTGTGATGAGCTGACGTAATGTGCTCCACATAAAATGCGCAATGCGCACCTCTGTGGATGAGCAGCAGAGTACCGGAAATGACGCATTCGGTGTCATACCCGGCACTTTGCAGAGCGGAGCGAGGCAGGCTGGGGGGTGTGCATTTGGATGTCAATATCATGGCCATCGGGGCGTGATAAAGTAAACAGGAGGCAGCCAATGGACACGGAGAGGACACCAGGGGGGCTAGCAACGGTGGCCCCCTGGATCTTTAACCTAGTAATGAGTAAGTGATAAAAAGCTTTTGTTACACAGTCACAGGGCATATTTAGGCAGAGAGGGATAGTTAGAGTAGTAATAGGAAGGTGCAGGGACAGGTAGTGATAGCCTGGAGGGCTTTATGGAGGTGACAGGTTCCCTATAAATAAGTGGCACTAGAGTTCGTCCACTTCCTCACTGAAGTGACAATTCTCAGATCATTGTACTAAGTAAATTAACATTGTTTATTTGCTTGCTTGTAATGAAACAGGAAATTGAATGAGACATGAAATTAATCTCATGCATTCAATGATTTAATTCCCATAGATTACACTGTATATAATTTGTTAACTGGGAACTCTCAGGAGATAAAAACATGTTGTCCTGTCAGTGCCTTTAAACACTATGAAGGTGAGCTGTCTACTGCAGTTCTAGGATCTTTAGATCACTTGTAAATCAATAAAATAGTATCTACTCCTCACCTCGCCAACATGGGACAATACATCACAGACCAGTTAGCCAATAAAGACATCACTCCCAAAATACTTGTGTCATCTTTAGGGCATAAGTATTTCCATCGATTTTTCTTGCTAACATGGTACCACAATATCTTGTATTGTACATAGTGAATTTTCTTTTTGCTATTATTTTTTTACCCTTTCTTCCATACATTAATTTATTTATATGCTGCAGAACAGAAGTGGGTCCTGCAAGAGGTGCCCACACTGTATGCCTGTTGTATTTTCAGTACTGCCAGCGCCAGGATCGAATCACATCCTGAGCTGAAAGTGACAGTGTTTGTCTATACTGTGTAATGTGATTAATTACTGGTACCGTAAGTGATGAGACATATGTGTCAGCCAGGTTATTGGGCTCCATAATGTGAGCTAAGGCTGAGTCACCACATCCCTCCTCCTCAGGGTGTGGTCAGAGAAGTTAAACATTCACCTCTGTTTTTTTTTCTGTGGTGAGAGTTTGGAGTGTGCAGAGCACAGTGTGCAGCTCTGAGCAGCAGAGTAAATCCTACCTGGTTGGACTGAGACTCCATTTGTTTCCTTTTGCCTGACAAGCAGTTGATGTTTAGTTTTGTTCTGTCAGTTTATGACGGTTATAAACATGACCTTTACCCGGCCAAGACTTTCTGTGTCTACTAGGAATGGCAGCCGTGTGAGTGGATCTATCACAACAGCTTTTACTGTTATTATCAGCTAAGGAGAGATACAGAGGATTGCAATTCGATCCTTGCGTGGTTACTCAGCAGGCATAGTGCGGGCACCCAAAGTGGTGGGTGGAATTAGGAGGAATAATCACACAACAGCGATACAGTGGGGGCTGGCATGTAGGGAGAACATCAAAGTCAGCAGGCACGTCCCCACCACACCCCTTGTTCTCGGCAGCAGCCTTTAGATGACCGAAGCTAAATCTGCTCTGTGATGTATTGTCCCATACGGGAGGCGTGAGGGCTGAGGAGCAGATAATATAAAAATCCATAAAAAAGTATCTAACAATCCTAGAACTGCAGTGGACAGCCCAGCTTCATCATGTAGGAGGGTAGGGACTGTACAATTTTTTTTATCTCTCTGAAGTTCCCCTTTAATGATCTTGATCTCTTGTAACATGACAGTCCCTGATAATTGTAAAACATTTTACACTGTATAAAGTTTCTTGCCAGATAAACATACATACCGCTGGCTGTGTATACATAAGTGGATCTTGTTCAACGTGTCGGTCTATCTGTGTTTCCTTATCAATTATCAGCTTGGTTTTGGGTATTAAGTATGTGCCAGATACTCGCGGATCATCTTCTGAGGGATCCTCTTGAAGCATTAACTGTTCAGAGCAAATTGTGATGAGAACCTTTATTTGTATAAATGCAGTAAATCTTAAAGGGGTATTCTCAATATATCTCTTGAGCAGCTGCATTTATCATTCAACTATCAGGGATTTGTTCTGGATTGTACATTGCTATCAATAGCAATAACAGGGCATTTAAACATGCACACGACTCAATTTCTTCAGCAAACGGCTATCTCCACATACACAACCGAGTATCTGTTTTTAACAGGGAGAGAGGAGAAACTCACTGCTACAGACCCCCAGCAGCCACTTACCTCCCTAAGTAAAAGGATAGGGTGCTGAAATTCCAACTAACTGATTGCTTTCTCTCCTGAATCTGTGGAAGGTGGGTCAGGAGACCCTAATGGGGGCGTCACACGTGCAGCGATATTGACGTGTGTGACAGGGTGCATCAACCAGCGATAAATCGCTGGTTGATGGTCGCCAGGTTTTAGAACCTGCAAGCGAGAAGCCAGCTCCCAGCGCCTCTCAGCAAGCGCTGGGGGCTGGTATCCATGGTAAACAGCGGGTAACTAAGCGCCGCACGGCGCTTAGTTACCCACTTGTTTACATGGTTACCAGCGTTCTTGCTGGTACTGATCGCTGGTGAGTCTGCCTGTGTGACAGCTTACCAGCGATCAGCCTTCAATGACGCATGTGATGTCTCCATAATACACATCAGAGGGTTGGTTGAAGGTGTATGATGACATTTAACGCAGCGGTCCTTTTTTTTTTTTCATTTTGCTCCACTTTTTTCAAGAGCCATAACTTTTTTAGTTTTCCATCTACATTACCGTATTCGGGCTTGTTTTTGTAGGATGACTTGTACCAGGGTGGATTGATTTAAATCACGCCGATTTAAATCATGATTTAAATCACGATTTAAATCAAAAGTTTTTTTTCTATTTAAATCGGATCGATTTAAATCATGATTTTAATCATGATTTAAATCACTGATTTAAATCAAAAGGTTTTTTTTTAATATAAATCACGATTAAATGAGAAGTGAGAGCAGTGTGCATGTGCGCCCATAGTTACACGGACGAAACTAGGGGCAACGATCTAACGCCAGGGTGAGGGGGGGACCCCAAAGTAAGTAAAAATCTTTTTTGTTTTACTATATGGCAATAGGTAGGTGTTTAAAAGCAGCATGTCTTAATTGTATAAACTATTAATAGCCTCCACATTTTGTTCATACTGCCCCTTTAATTCCACACTTCTAGCTTGGTTTCAGTTTTGGTTTAGTTTCTTTTTCCCTGCATTCAGTTGACATGCCCAAACTTGTTGGATAGTCAGCAGTACTTGGCTCAGGCTGTAGTAACATCAGCAGTGCTTGGCTCAGGCTGTAGTAACAATCAAACTTCATAAGTGATCTGTGTGAGCCATGGCAGCAGGTCGTAAGAGAGACCCTATTTGGGTTCATTTTGTTGAGATGCCAGCAGCAGATCTTGGAAAGAAAGGTGCAAGAGCAAAGTGCAAATACTGTGCAAAACTGTTAAAAAGTACTTACTCTCTGTAGTTCAATTCTGAGTGTTTAATAGTGCAAATAAAAATTATTAGGTTTCATAATCAACTGTTTTAATATTTTTATTTGTGTAAAACAATTAGATTTGCAAAAAGACAAAGTTTTGCTTGTGTACAACTTGATTAAAAAATCTGATTTAAATCAAATGATTTAAATCAAAAAAATCTGATTTAAATCAAAAAAATCTGATTGTTTTGATTTTTTTAAAAAAATCAAGATTTTTATCCACCCTGACTTGTACTATTGATTGACACCATTCATTATATCATGTGATGAGCTGGAAAGTGGTAACAAAAAAATTTCCCAAGTGCATTAAATTGCAAAAAAGTGCAATTCCATGATTGGCTTTTAATTTTTTATTTACTATGTTCACTATACAATAAAACTGGTCAGTCTATATAATACTTCAGATTAGTATGAGTACATGTATGCCAAACGTATATTTCTTTTTAAATTTTAATTAAGTGGTGAAAAAAGTCAGAAGCTTGTAAAAAAAAAAAAAAAAAAAAAATTCTTGTCGCCATTTTACGAAACCCAGAACATTTTACATCTTCAGGATATGGGCTGCATGATGCCTTATTTTTTGCATTGAGCTGACATTTTTACTGATAACATTTTGGGGCAGATACATTGATCACCTTTTACTGCAATGTTGCAGCAACCAAAAAAAACACAAGTGTGGTATTTTTTTCTCATGACATCATTTACAGATCAAATTAATTTATTTTATGTTTTGATAGATCGGACTTTTACAAATGCAGTGATACCAAATAACCGTGTTTTATATTTTTTTTAACTGCTTTATTTTTAATGGGGCAAAAGGGGGTGATTTGAACTTTTATAATATTTTTTACAACTTTTTAAAAGCATTTTTCTGTATTTGTTAGTGCCCTTGGAGGACTGGAACCTGCGATCATACAATCGCTTGTATTATACATAGCAGTGCATCAGTACTGTTATATATAGCAAAAATTATGGTCTCCTATGAATGCCAGCTATTCACTGACTTTCACAAAAGAATCGTCATGACAAGCACAGAGGTCATTAGCAGACACCCAGGCTTTCATGGCAACCCATTGTTCTGATCATTGAGCGTAGCATTTAACATGTTTATAGCCGCAGGCAGAGCACCGCTCCCCCCTCCTGTTAGAGGTACATGATAGCTAAATAAATCAGTGATCATCTGCCAGGAACAATGTGGACTCAGATAGCGAGACTGCATCAGGAACCTGTTACATATGATGTAACAGTGGATTACATGGCAGAAAGGGGTTAAAGAGCAATTACATATTATTCACAAATGCAGTGCTTGCATGTACAGTATCTTAGGCCTTGATTAATCATTTGTGTTTTTTTTAATCACTTATTAATTTGTCTAAGGTATTTCCTGATGTCTATTGCAACACATTCATCAAAATGGTGCACGTTGTTCATGAATTTGGCACAAAGTTAAAGATAGACTTCTTTCCTGTCATTAACCTATTCATGACCAATGATGTATAGGTACGTCATTGGTCTTGTACCTTCCTTTGTTGCAAGCTCTTGTGCTTAGCTTCCATCATTCCCTGCACATGTCAGCTAAACTGATCAGCAGTGATATGCAGCTGTCAGGTGTAGGTTGATCAGGAATCCACCCACGCCTGTTAACTAGTTAGATTGCGCTGTCAAGCTCTTGACAGCACAATCTAACTCGCGTTGGCAGGGATTGTGTTATTCCCTGCTGCCATCGGCAACCCCGTGAAGCGAATATAGGATGTCAATGTGTTGCCATGACAGCGAGGGGTCAGATGATTACCCCTGTCGCTGTGATGACGTAGTTCCTATGTACATCGGCAGCATGTCGGCATTCACAGATCAGCAGCATTTCTGTTGTTCAAAGGGATGCTTAAAGCATCGCTCTTAACCGCAGAAGGAATCAGACTGTGCAGCCTTAAGGCGCTTTAAGGGAACCAATAAAATCAGTGAATTTAAAAAAAAAAAAAAAAAAAGCTTGTAAAAATATGAAAATAAATAAATAAAAAGTTTAAATCACCCTCATTGAAAATAAAACTATATATATAAAAAAAAAAAAAATACATATTTGGTATCTCCGTGTTCAGAAATGCCCAATTTATCAAAATATAAAAAAAATAATTTAATTGGTAAACTGCTGGAAAAAAAGGGAAAACGGCAAAATTATGATTATTTGGTCACCACAACATTACCATAAGATTCAATAGCAGGAGATCAAAACATCGCATCTACCAAAAAATGGTATCATTAAAAACTTCAGCTCCAGAAGCAAATAATCAGCTTCCACAGAGCCCCAGATCCCCCAAAAAATCAGAATGTTATGGGTCTTGGAAAATGGCGACAAAAGCGCAATTTATTTTTTTATTTCTTACAAACCTACAAATTTTCTTTCACCAATTAGATAAACATAAAAGTATACATGTTTGGTATCTACAAACTTACTAAGGGAAATCATACTGACTGGTCAGTTTTACCATATAGAAAACATGGTACATAGAAACTTACAAAACATTCATGAAATTGCACTTGAATTTCTTTTCCTGTGTTTCAGTGCACCATATTATAAGATAAATAATATCATTCAAAAGTACAACTTGTCCTGCATAAAGCAAGCCTTCATACTGCTATATTGAAAGAAAAATAAAAATAGTTCTGGCTCATGGAAGAATGGGAGGGAAAAACTAAACTTGCCCAGGGGTGAAGGAGTTAACCATTTTTGAGACTTTTTGAACAAAGAGCTGAATCTTTTTCAAAATGCCACAAAAAGATGCCTGCATGTTACTACATCAGGGCGACTGGAGAAGAGTTGCATCAAATTTTTCAACTTTTAAAATGTTGCAATTCGAGAGTTAGGCTACGTTCACATGCCGCGCTTTTTTGCGAGAGCGTATTTTCCCACGTTTTGCGGCCGCGCTTTTTAGCACCGGTAAAAAAACGGGGTGCGTTCACATACCGTATTTAATTACGGCCATATTTTTGCCCCAAAAGCGCAAGAGGAAGTGATGTCACACGTGGCCAGTAGGAATCCTGTGTTCCTCCCCCCGTGTGACATGTCGGGGCTGTAGTTTCGCTTTTGCACTGTATCTACTGTCATATGATTACTTGTATTGTAATTGATGGGAGATATGTGTCAGCCAAGTTATTGAACTCCGTGATGTGAGCTGAGGCTGATTCATCACCTCCCTCCTCATCAAGGTGCTGTCAGAGAAGTTAAATGTTCACCTCTGTTTTTTTTTTCTGTGGTGTCAACTTGTGTGCAGAGCACAGTGTGCAGCTCTAAGCAGTAGAGCTGATCCTACCCGGTTGGACCCCATTTGTTTCATTTTGCCGGACAAGCTGTTCATGTTTTGTTTGTATTTGTACGGTTTACGGCGGTAATAGAACCCGACGTTTACCTGGCAAGGCTTCCTGTGCCTACCTGGAATGGCAGCTGTGTAAGTGGATCTATCACACTACATACACTGCGAAAGTGAAATAAAAGTTAACAAAGGGTATTAAAAATAAAAAAAAAAACACCTCTCTGCCTGTCCCAGGACCAAAGGGGAAGACGCTTGATCGTTGCAAGGACCTGAATCATCTGATTAGCCAGTAGTGATCAAGTGGTGTGTCACGTGACACAACAGCTGATCGCTACTGACCAATCACATAATTCAAGTCCTTGCAGTGATCGGATGTCTTCCCTTCGGGTCCCGGGACAGAGGTGAGTATTGTTTATTTTTAATACCTTTTGTTCACTTTGATTTCACTTTCGCAGTGTATGTACATTCACTGCAAAAGCGAAACTGCAGCCCCGACATGTCACACGGGTGAAGGAGCACAGGATTCTTCCTCCCCCATGTGACATCACTTATTCCTCCTGTGCCCGTGTTTATAGGCACTGGACAATGACAATGCGTATTCCAGCTCCTTATATGGCACCTATAGGAGAAACTGAGTGCTATTAAGCGCAAATAATTGACATTATTTTGACACGTGCGCTTGCTCCCCCAAAAGGGCAGCCGAAACAAGTGCAGCGTCTGAACGGCAAAAGTGAAAGTCCATTCACTTTGCCGGGAAATGCAGACGCAGACGCGCTTTTGGGGAAAACCACAGCGTAAAAAATGCGGCATTTAGGCAGCGTGTGAACGTAGCCTTAGCAGAAAACATCAAACTCTGCCCACAGAGGAAAAATACTAAATGGTGAGCACATACAAAATAGATTAAAGAAAGTGCAAATAGAATAATGAATTAGGTGCAGACAAAAAAAGAAGCAAAACACACAAAGCTAGACAAAAAATAAACATAAATGCAATGATGAATCGGGCACTATGAGTGAGTCACTACTAAAATTTAAGAAGGGCCTGGATGCTTTTCTTGAAAACTATAATATTACCGGTTATATATACTAGATTATTGATAGGGTGTTGATTCAGGGAACTGATTGCCGTATGTGGAGTCAGGAAGGATTTTGTTTTCCCCAATGTGGAGCTTAGTGTTGCCACATGTTTTTTTTTTGCCTTCCTCTGGATCAACATGTTAGGATATGGGTTGAAATAGATGGACTTATGGTCATCCTTCAACCTTAAATACTATGTTACTAGTGTCTGCAGGGTATTGCTGTATTTGTTTTCATTGATCACATAAATATTCTAAACAATACCAATGTAAATGTGCAATAATTAAAACGAAAGAACTAAGCATCTGTGTATTGTTTTACCCGTGTTATTAATTTCGGAATAACTTTTGGGGATGCAGTCGCAGGAGGTGAATCAGGCTCTAGAAGGATAAAATGGCATTACAGTCAAAAGGAAGAACATATTTTGAAAATGTGATTTTATATACAAATACCTATGCATTTGTTACTAAAGGTTTATGTGTAAACACTGCCATACAATGTAAAATTGTACTGGCATATAACACCATGTAATACTCACATAATACCACTTTTCAGAGACCTTACAAAATCATTAAAGAGAACCAACTATCAGGATTTTGTGCTATAAAGTAAAGGGGGTGTCACACGCGTCAATGTCGTCAGTGAGATGATCGCTGACGACATTGACGGCTGATTGCTGGTGAGCTGTCACACAGGCAGACTCACCAGCGATCAATTGACCAGAAACATCGTGGAAACGATTTAAATATCGTTTCCACGATGTCTTGCTCCCGCTGCCAGGCTGCTGGAAGCGGGAGCAGGCTGGTCTCCAAGGTAAACTGCGGGTATCTAGGCAGCGCGCGCTGCCTAGATACCCGACGTGTACCTTAGTTACCAGCCTCCTCTGCTCACCGGCTGGTATCTAAGGTACACAGCGGGTAACTAGGGACCCTAGTTACCCGCTGTGTACCTTAGATACCAGCCGGTGAGCGGAGGAGGCTGGTAACTAAGGTACACGTCGGGTATCTAGGCAGCACGCGCTGCCTAGATACCCGCAGTTTACCTTAGTTACCAGCTCCCAGCGCTTGTGAGAGGCGCTGGGAACTGGAATATCGCTACTCCCGGTGTCACACGCAGAGCCGATATCGTGCAGGCGATATTGACGCGTGTGACACCCCTTTAAGCCAATGCTATACAGGCGCTAGAATGCTGAATGCAATCATACCTTTAGTTAAGAGATTAGAGGCTTGATTGCATAGAAAAGCATACTGAAAGTTGTAGAGATCAGTGCAGCATTTGCACGAGAGGTGCAGTAGGGGGGGACTCTTTGGGTAGGGTCTTGTTGTTTAATACCTCTCCTGTGTGCTTATCCGGTCTATAAGCAAATATTCCCCTTCAGTCGCCTCCACATTCTTATTTTCCACCACCTGCGCACTATACACTAGAAGCATTTTACTTTCATTCCAGTAACACAGGAGTCACGATGTGTACAGTGCTATGTCTGGCGCTGTGTTAGTGAAGTTGCTTTGCTGTGATGTGCCCTCCGATGCTGCTCCTCACTTATGATCGCAGGGGCGCATGTTGTCACAGCAGGAGACGCCGCCCCGACTAGCACCTCACCGTGATCAGACGGCTCCTGACGCACAAGAATGAACTTTCTGTTTACATCCCTGCTCCACAAGTCAATTAAAAAGCCATGCGATGACAATTAATCATTCCTTTAACCCCTTTACCCTAGAGCAGGGGTCTCAAACTCCAGGCCTCGAGGGCCGCACACAGTGCAGGTTTTCAGGATTTCCATAGCATTTGACAGTTGGTAATCAAATGATCAACTGTCAAATTTTAAGGAAATCCTGAAAACCTGCACTGTGTGCGACCCTCGAGGCCTGAAGTTTGAGACACCTGCCCTAGAGCATGGTTTGCACCTTAATGACCGGGACATTTTTTGCAGTTCTGACCAGTATAACTGTATGAGATAATAACTCTGGATCCCAGTGAGTCTGAGATTGTTTTTAGTGACATATTGAGCTTCATGTTAGTGGTAAATGTAGGATCATGTTTTTGTACATATTTGTGAAAAAAACTAAATTTGGTGAAAATTGTGCAATTTTCAAACTTTCAATTTTTACAGTGGGTACAGAAAGTATTCACACCCCTTTCAATTTTTGCTGCCAATGGCAACTAATCACAGATGCCAGCACAATGAGTGGGGGCGCAACAACCAATCACTAATACTGTTACACAGAGTGGGCGTCTGTCATTGGCTATTGCAGGCAAAGACCAAGTGAATAAACCGAAGGTTAATGAGTGGCCTGGAAGTACCAGTGCGCGGTCTCCGGTAAATATTACGCCACTGTTTTAATCACAGTTTTCTTCTTCTTTATTTGAACGTTTTCATAGAGTATACAAAAATGTCCATCGTATATCAAATATCACATAAAGGCAAATAGCCGAAATGCGTTATGGACAACTTTATATACACTATAAACATTTCAAATAAAGAAAAAGAAACAAGCAGAATATTCCACGTGAGTGCTGTTTTTTTTCTGGATATTGGATGTGGGGCGTGCCAACCAATTGCCATTTGCACCACGAACAGGTGTGTGCCTGGATTTTTTATGTGTAGTATGTAAAAAAAGAGAATTTTGTTTACGTACCGTAAATTCTTTTTTCTTGAATCATCAATGGGAGACCCAGACAATGGGTTTAGGGCACTGCCCTCCGGAGGCCACACTAGGTACTACAAGTTTGTAGACACCGCCCCCTCCGCTTATAAACCCCTACCGCAGGAGATATCCTCAGTTTGGTCCATAAGCTGCGAGGAGGCAAACCACACCCGAACTATCGGGAAGACCGTGCACAGACGGTGCAACAACCGAAAACAACCCTGTCCCAACAGGGAACAGTCCAAAGGAAGAACAACATCCAACGGAACACTGGGTGGGTGCTGGGTCTCCCATTGATGATTCAAGAAAAAAGAATTTACGGTACGTAAACAAAATTCTCTTTTTTCTGATCATCATAATGGGAGACCCAGACAATGGGGATGTCCTAAAGCAAACCCCAGGGCGGGAAGAGTTCCTCAAAAGACGTTGAAATACACGGTCCCCCTCAAAGATGGGCAACCGCCGCCTGGAGGACCCGCCTGCCCAAACTTGCATCCGCAGAGGCATGGGCATGCACCATATAGTGCTTAGAGAAAGTGTGCAGGCTGGACCAAGTGGCCGCCTGACACACCTGTAGAGCAGAAGCGCGATGTCGCAAAGCCCAGGATGCACCGACGACTCTAGTCGAGTGCGCCTTCAGACCCACCGGTAAAGGCAAACCAGAAGCCCGGTAAGCCTCTTGAATGGGTGCCTTGATCCATCTGGCCAAGGTCGATTTGGACGCCGCGGACCCCTTACAGCGACCCGCCGTAAGGACGAACAAAGAGTCCGAACTCCGGAAGGAGGCAGTCCTGGACACATAAATGCGTACAGCCCTCACAAGATCCAGAGTGTGAAGGTCGCGCTCAACCTGATGAACGGGAGCGGGACAAAATGATGGGAGAACAATCTCTTGGTTCAAGTGAAAAGTGGAAACCACCTTTGGCAAGAATTCAGCCCGCGGGCGCAACACCACCTTGTCTTGGTGGACTACCAGGAAAGGTGACTTGCACGATAGTGCAGCCAATTCTGAGACACGTCTCAAAGACGTAATTGCGACCAGAAAAACCACTTTCTGGGCCAGACGGGAGAGGGGAACTTCTCTCAGTGGCTCGAACGGCGGTTTCTGCAGAGCCGCCAGGACCATGTTAAGGTCCCAAGGGTCCAGCGGTCGCCTGTATGGCGGGACCACCCGAGACACCCCCTGCAGAAATTGACGGACCTTCGGGAGGAGAGCCAAGCGTCTGTCAAACAGCACTGAAAGCGCTGATACCTGGCCCTTCAGGGAGCTGAGGGATAAACCCAACTCCAAGCCCGACTGTAAAAAGACCAACAGAGTTGGAACTGACAAAGGCCACGGTGACCGTCCACCAGATGCACACCATGTGAAAAAAAAATTTCCACGTTCTGTGGTATATCCTTCGTGATACGGGTTTTCTAGCCCGATTCATAGTGTCAACCACTGTAGGAGAGAACCCCCTGGATGTCAGAAGCCAGGCCTCAAGAGCCATCCAGTCAATCTGAGGGCCCTGGAATTGAGGTGGAAGAACGGCCCTTGAGCGAGCAGATCTGCGCGGTCTGGAAGAGCCCACCGGTTCCCGCCGGACAGTTGCCACAGATCCGGATACCAGGACCTCCTGGGCCAATCCGGAGCCACTAGAATGGCTTTGCAGCATTCCGTCCTGATTTTCCACAGGACCTTGGGAATCAGAGCTAGAGGCGGGAACACATATGGTAGTTGAAAACTGGACCAACGCAGGACCAGGGCATCCGCCCCCAGAGACTGAGGGTCCCACGATCTCGCCATGTATTGCGGCACCTGATGATTCAGGCCATCAGATCCACATCCGGGATACCCCATCTGCTGCAGATGTCCCGGAACACGTCCGGATGAAGAGACCATTCTCCGGCGTCCATCCCCTGCCGGCTCAGGTAATCGGCCTCCCAGTTTTCGACCCCTGGGATGTGAACTGCGGAGATCAGACAATCGTTGTGTTCCACCCATGACAGAATGCAGTGGACTTCGGCTAGGGCCTGCGCACTCCTGGTTCCTCCCTGATGGTTTATATAAGCGACGGCCGTCGCATTGTCGGACTGAACCCGAATGGGCTGTCCTGACAGGAAGGTCTGAAAGGCCAGGAGTGCTAGATAGACCGCCTTTATCTCCAGCACATTGATTTGCAACGCCGACTCCGACTGTGTCCATAGGCCTTGAGCCCTGTGGTGTAAGAACACCGCGCCCCAGCCCTTGAGACTGGCGTCAGTGGTCACCACTAACCATGACGGTTTGAGGAAGGACCGGCCCCGTGATAGGTGATATGGCTGGAGCCACCACTGCAGGGAATCCCTGGTCGGTTGGGAAAGGACCACCAGCCGATTCAGAGAGGACGTCCTCTTGTCCCACCTGCGAAGAATTTCCAGTTGTAGAGGACGGAGGCGAAATTGTGCGAAAGGCACCGCCTCTATTGCCGCCACCATGCGTCCCACCAGCTTCATCAACACCCGTAGGGATGAGTGCGGTGACAGGAGAATATCGTGTACTCCTGATTGGATGGCCAGCTGTTTGACTCGTGGGAGAGACACCAGAGCCGAGTCCGTGTGGAAGTCCATACCCAGGTACGTCAGAGACTGGGTCGGCACCAGGGTGGATTTCTGGATATTGAGAAGCCACCCAAACTGTTCCAGAGACTGTATGGTCACCTCCAGGCTTTTCTGACAAAGGTGTTCCGATGGCGCCCTGACCAGCAGGTCGTCTAGATAGGGTATGACGGAGTGGCCCTGCGCATGCAGAAGAGCCATCATTGAGGCCATCACCTTCGTGAACACCCTCGGTGCCGAGGCCAACCCGAAAGGCAGCGCCACGAACTGGAAGTGTTCGTCCCCCACTGCGAATCGCAACCAGCGTTGATGAGCCGGTGCAATGGGCATGTGAAGGTAAGCGTCTCGGATATCTATGGACGCTAGGAAGTTCTCCCTGTGACACAGCCGCGATCACGGAGCGTAGGGATTCCATACGGAAATTCCGAACCAACACGTGACGGTTGAACAACTTGAGGTCCAGAACCGGGCGAAAAGAGCCGTCCTTCTTCGGGACGATAAAGAGGTTGGAGTAAAAACCCCGGAACCTCTCCCCCGTAGGCACTGGGACCACTACCCCGTCTCTGCGCAGTCCCTCCAACACCAGATAAAAAGCCTGAGCCTTTTCTGGGGATGGAACCGACCGATGAAATCGGTGTGCCGGTATCGACGTCAGCTCTATCCTGTAGCCGCACGAGACAACGTTTCGGACCCACTGATCTTGAACGTGGAGCAACCATCTGTCCTGAAAACTGGACAGGCGGCCCCCCACTTGTGGGACGGCAGGACGAGAGAGTGAGTCATGCAGAAGCGGGTTTAGGGGAGGCAGCCGCCGCCCCTGTTGGCTTCTTCTGGCGACCCTTGGGGCGCCACTGATTAGAGGGTTTGCCCCCTCTCTCTGTGCGAGCGGACGAGACTGACGGCTGTGAGTTGGAACGAAAGGACCACTGTTTAGGGTTCCTTTTGACAGTATACCGCGGTTTTGGTTTATTCTGCGGGATCTTAGACTCCGCAGAATCCTTTATCAGCTTGTCCAGCTCGGTTCCAAACAGCCTGTCACCAGAGAATGGAAGATTCTGCAGAATCTTCTTTGACGTGGCATCTGAGTCCCATAGACGCAGCCACAACAACCTGCGAATCGCTATAGCATTGGCCGAAGCCACAGCAGAGCGGGTGGCAGTCTCTAGGGTCGCCGTCCTGGCGTAATCCGCGTAGGCCTTTGCCCTGTCGGTAATCGCCAGGATCTCTGAATTGGACCCCGCCAGGTCAGTGATACCGTCCAAACAGGTGGTAATCGCCTGTAGGGTCCAGACCGTGGCGAAATTAGGGGCAAATGAAGACCCCACAGCCTCATAAGAAGACTTGGCGAGTTGTTCGACCTGTCTGTCCGTCGCGTCCTTCAATGAGGAGCTATCAGAGGCAGAGAAAAGAGGGCGTGCAGCAATCCTGGTCATGGAAGCGTCCACCTTTGGGGACTGCGACCACTCCTGAAGCACCTCCTGGGGAAAGGGGAAGCGAGTGTCCTTAGATTTGCGGACATATCGCCGCCCAGGGTGAACCCTGGGTGCTCTAACCACCCTTCCAAAATTAGTGTGGTCCATAAAGGAGCCACACGAACGAGCCTCAGGCTGCAACCACTGATATACCTCCTTCGGGTGGAGTTCCACCTCTTCAGGGGGTGCCACGAGATGCAGAGTCTCGTTGATGGAGGACACCAGATCCTCCACCCCATCCGGTGGTTCGGACATAGACTCGAGTATTGAACCCCCATCATCATCGTCACCATCAGAGTGACGCTCCTCCTCAGAGAGGTTCTGGATCTCGGGTGATTCGTCACGGCGAGCCCGCTTAAGGGGTCTCGCGGTTAAACCGGGTGACACCCGGGGGTATGAAGGAGCAACTGGGCTTTCCAGTCTCCTCGTCAGTGCCTCCAGGGATTGCGACATGGAGGACAGTTTGGACAACACAGATTCATTAATCTTATTCTGTGTCTCCCATGGCCCTGGGATCACCTGAACCTCAGGGTACAGCATCGAAGCCGCTGTCTCAGCAGAATCAGACCGGGCCTCAGGGCGTCCGCAGTTATTGCAGGATCCCCCAACCAGTGTCCCGTTGCAAGTAGCACAGACAATGGTGGTACTGGCCACCTTAGCAGCACTTTTCCTCGCTGAGGACATACCCACAGCAGGGGAAAATAAGCCAAACAGAGAAAAAAACGGAATACCGGTGGCTTACCGACCGCGTCAATGCGGTGGAAGGGAGCGATGTGTGTGGCCTCCGCTAGGGTTATGACCGGTCTCCCCGGGAGTGCAGCCGTGCACCAAATCAGATCCCAGCCGGGAAGTGAAGGGAAGATGGCCGCCGCCGTACAAGCAGTGGGCGGGCCCAAAAACACGCGGGAAGCACACACACACGCCCAGCGATGACGTCAGCCCCTGGGCTGCTCCACATTTCTCCAGGCAGCCATCATTAAATGTGGTGCCGGAGCCCGCAGTGCGGGAGGTATCAATATTATACCCAGGGCTGCATACAAAATACTGAAGCCCACAGCCGCAGCCCCTGTGACACACAGGGTGGTCAGCCAGGGTGACCCCAGCACAGGGCACCCCATCAGAACCGCGGACCCGAGAGTACGCGCGGTCTGAGTGCCAGAACCCATAAGGGCCAGACACTACCCCCAGGCACACCGGAGACACCTAAGGTACCTCAGTGCCGGTCCGGTCTGTAAGCACCATTAAGGGAGGCCTCGGACGGGGGTTCAGCACCAGTCCGGTCTGTAAGCACCATTTAGGGAGGCCTCGGACTGGGCTGGCTCCAGTCCGGTCTGTAAGCACCATTTAGGGAGGCCTCGGACGGAGCGGAGCTGTGCAAGGCTCCTATCTCCCACTTCCCAGAGCCCCCCAAGGAAGGATGGGAAGGAGTGCGGCAGCGTACCGGGGGGACACAATGTGTCCAGGCTCCAGGCCCTCCGGTACCTCAACCTGTGTGTTCCCCGAAGGTGAACAGGGAGACTGCCGGAGGTCCCCGACCGGGACCATTTTACCTTGTCTTCATACGCCATCACGTAAGCTGTGAGAATGCTGTGAAGTGCAAGCAAAGCGTGATCCTCCGAGCACACTAAGTTTAAAACTGAGGATATCTCCTGCGGTAGGGGTTTATAAGCGGAGGGGGCGGTGTCTACAAACTTGTAGTACCTAGTGTGGCCTCCGGAGGGCAGTGCCCTAAACCCATTGTCTGGGTCTCCCATTATGATGATCAGAAAAGTATCATGGATAATACAATATGTAGAATAAACAATGATTTGTAAATACAAAAAAATACCTAAAATTTGTGACTGTGGAAATAAAAATTGGATTTGAACCTGTGTCTGGTCAATCAATGAACAGTGTGTTCCGTCAGGGTAAGAGATAATATTGAGACAAGGGAAGAGACATGAAATAAAGGTCATTACTATTCATTTCAATTCAACTTCAAATCCAATTTTCGGTATTTTTTTGTATTTTCCAATTCATTGTTTAGTCCACATTTTGTATTATCCATGATACTATTACTTACATATTAATGTTCATTGTATCTTCATCTATGCTGCGCGGTGCTCTATCAGGTGACTGGACCGGCACTTGCTCACCATTTTTTTTCAAATTCTAATGTTTGTCTCCTATATATACCCCCTTGTGACACTGGCTCAATGTAAATCTGTGATTTTTTGGTCCTGAAGAAGGAGATACATTTTCTAAATCGCATCGATAATAAAGATGACTGCCCAGGATTCCCTGCATAGTAGTTCACTCTCACGGCAGTGCAGTATATTACCCCTTCATCCTTCCATCTATGATAAAATTTGTATTCTAAAATTCAAAAGGTCTCTTTCCCTTCCGAGCCCTGCCATTTCTCCAAACAGGTTTCATGTGGGGCGCTCAGAAGAAACTGGGTGACAAATTGTGGGGTCCATTTTGTCATGCTATCTATTGTAAAATGTAAAAAAATTGGGGCTAAAGCAACAGCTTAGAGTAAAATTACAAATAATTTATTTTCTTTTCATTTCTCTTTAAGTCCTGTGTAGCACCTGAAGCGTTAAAAATATTCCTGACCAGTAGTTTTTTAAGGAGTGCGGTTTTTAATTTAGTATTATTTTGGGGAGTTTCCAATATTTAGGCCTCTCAATGGTCAGTCAAATCTGAAAGTGTCAAAAGAAATAGGTATTGTAAATTTCCTAAAAAAAAATGAGAAATTGCAGCTAAAGATCTTCCAACATTTTAACAAAGTAAAATGATGTTTAAAAAAATGATGTAGATGTAAAGTAGACATATGGGAAACATTAATAAATATTTTGTACGACATGGCTTACATGGTTTACAGATGTAAAACTTGAAACTTTGAAACTTGCTAAACATTTAAATCTTTCATCAAAATTCAGATATTTTCACAAATAAACGCAAAAAATAAGTAGCCAAATTTACCACAACATGAAGTACAATGTGCCACGAAAAAACAAACAGTATAAGAATCAGTGGGATATGTTGAACCATTCCAGGGCTGCCACATAAAGGGGCAGTGATCACATTTTAAAAACTTGGTGTGGTCATTAAGGTGAAAATTAACTCCATCTCTAAGGGGTTAAAGAGGACCTGACCCATCAGTCAAAAATTACCAGTTTTTGCCCTTATTTTATTGTCATCACTGACCTCTGTGTGTATATATATATATATATTATTATATATATATATATATATATATATATATATATATATAAAATTTTTTTTTTTTTTTTTTAATTCGTCATTAATCTCCATGGATAATGGACCTTTTATTAATGATTTTTATATAGTTTTGCAAAGAGGTGCTGCTCACAAGGTAATTTTAGAGAGCAGCCTAGAGACATACTCCCAAAGTATCATCCTATGACCCATAACAGCAGTTGTAGGAAAGTAGGAATAAAAATAAACTACTATTAATCTGATGAGAGGTCGTCTTTAAAGCTAAACCATATCAGTCTTATACAGTCACAAATATTCACAATTGGTCATAGGCAGGTAATGGGATAACTCACCTAACAGCATGGTGCTTGGAGTAACTTCATCTTCAACCATTTTCTGTGAGAGAAAATACATAAAACAACCTTCAGTGTTTAATATTTTATTGAAATACACGTGCACACTATAAGGAATTAATAGATGAGCCTGTGGGGAAAACATTTCTCTGGACCTGGACATAATATGGCAGATTTAAAAGTCCTAATACTGAAAGATGTTGGGAACATTTAGTGTCACTAGTGATAGGGCACTATTGCGCCTCTTGTTCCCCCTCCTTTCTTTTACTAATACTGAAAGGTCATTTAAAAAATGATAGCGAAAGAAAAGTCTGGAATCAAGCTCATAAGAATGTCCCAGTGTTTAACAATGGGACTCAATTGAACACCTGCATTTCTCACTACATGGACACATTTCACACCTTCATCAGAAAGTCTTCAGATCACTAAAAGACATTTTTCACCTCATCTCCATTGTAACAAAAATCTTTATTTGATTTCCTTGGCCTATCTTTAGGAGGCATCTCCCCATCTTCCTGTGGTAACATCTCTTTAAATGTTGTGATTTTGTCTCGGTAATTCATTTGTAAACCTGACTGATGAAGGGGCCATTGTGCTCTGAAACCTTGCAAATATAACTTTTTTGGCTTAGCCAATAAAGACATCACTCACAAAATATTGTTGTCATTCTTAGAGCATAAGTATTTACATGGAGTTTTATGGCTAACACTGATCCACAATATCTTGTACTGTACATCGTACATTTTCTTTCTGCTATTATTTTTTTTACTACAGTCGTATGAAAAAGTTTGGGCACCCCTCTTAATCTTACTCATTTTGTTTGGTTTAAAATTGGGTTTTTGCATCAGCTATTTCAGTGTGATATATGTAATAACTGATGGACACAGGATTTCAGGATTGAAATGAGGTTTATTGCACTAACCAAAAATGTGAAATATGAATGATTTCAAAATTTGACAGGTGCAAAAGTATGGGCACCCTTCTGATTTTCATGATTTGAATACTCCTAACTACTTTTTACTGACTTACTGAAGCACTAAATTGGTTTGGTAACCTCATTGAGCTTTGTACTTCATATCCCGGTGTATCCAATCATGAGAAAAGCTATTTCAGGTGTCCACTTGCAAGTTGTTCTCCTAGTTGCATCTTCTCTGAGGAGTGGCATAATGGGCTCCTCAAAACAGCTCTCAAATGATCTGAAAAAAAAGATTGTTCAACATAGTTGTTCAGGGGAAGGATACAAAAAGTTGTCTCAGAGATTTAACCTGTCAGTTTCCACTGTGAGAAACATAGTAAGGAAATGTAAGACCACAGGGACTGTTCTTGTAAAGGCCAGAAGTGGCAGGCCAACCAAAATATCAGAAAGGCAGAGAAGAAGAATGGTGAGAACAGTCAAGAACAATCCACAGACCACCTCCAAAGACCTGCAGCATCATCTTGCTGCAGATGGTGTCACTGTGCATCGGTCAACAATACAGCGCACACTGCACAAGGAGAAACTGTATGGGAGAGTGATGCGAAAGAAGCCGTTTCTGCATGCACGCCACAAACAGTCGCCTGAGGTATGCAAAAGCACATTTGGAGAAGCCAGTTTCATTTTGGAAGAAGGTCCTGTGGACTGATAAAACAAAGTTTGAGTTGTTTGGTCATACAACAAGGCATTATGCATGGCGCCACAAAAACACAGCATTCCAAGAAAAACACTTGCTACCCACTGTCAAATTTGGGGGAGGATCCATCTAGCTTTGGGGCTGTGTGGCCAATGATGGCACCGGGAATCTTGATAAAGTTGAGGGTCACATGGATTCCACTCAGTATCAGCAAATTCTTGAGAATAATGTTCAAGAATCAGTGTCAAAGTTGAAGTTACGCCGGGGAAACGATCTTTCAGCAAGACAATGATCCAAAACACCGCTTCAAATCTACTCAGGCATTCATGCAGAGGAACAATTACAATGTTCTGGAATGGCCATCCCAGTCCCCAGACCTGAATATCATTGAACATCTGTGGGATGTTTTGAAGCGGGCTGTCCATGCTTGGCGACCACCAAACTTAACTGAACTATAATTGTTTTGTAAAGAGGAATGGTCAAAAATACCTTCATCCAGGAACTCATTAACAGCTACAGGAAGCAACTAGAGGCTGTTTTTTTTTTTGCAAAAGGTGGATCTACTAAATATTAATGTCACTTTTCTGTTCAGGTGCCCATACTTCTGCACCTTTCAAATTTTGAACTAATGCATATTTCACATTTTCGGTTAGTACAATAAACCTCATTTCAATCCTGAAATATTACTGTGTCCATCAGTTATTACATATATCACACTGAAATAGCTGTTGCAAAAACCCAATTTTAAACAAAAAAAAATTAGTAAGATTAAGAGGGGTGTCCAAACCTTTTCATATGACTGTATTTCCTCCATATATTAATAATTTATCTAAATGTATTGATATGCTGCACAACAGCCCTTTTCAGATACATAGATGTGATCTTCTGTCTCTATAAAACTGCTACATGTGAACATTCACATTTTCTCTAGTTTAACAGTATGTTTTCATCTATACAACTTTAACTCTCACCTCTAGATCACTGAAAAGTTCATCACGAGCTTTATCGGTATCTGATCTGGATGTTAAAGATGCATCTATATTCTGTGGTCCTCTAACCTCTGGGGCCATAGAATAGAACAGGGAAAATATAATGAAAAACAATTTAGTAACACAGATGGCTGTATTATATGGAGGCTAAATAGTAATAGGTCAATTGCCCAATAGGTTTCAAGCATCAGGGGGCCTTTAATCGTCAGCTCTCTCCAGTGCTTCCTAGACAATCGCAGTAGAGAGCGGTAAGTGAAACGTTTCACTTGTTACAGTGACAAGGAAAATGGTAACGATGTTGTGAACTTTTGACTTTCAGATTCCATCTCAAATCCACTATAGCTTTGAGTGTAAGAATACTTTCATTTTATAGAGAATCATCTTGGCCATCTCATATTGATCTTATGCTTAAATAGTTGCAAGTCAAATTTATGTATGAGATAGCCAAGATGATTGTCTATAAAATGAAGGTAGTCTCACACTCACAGGTTAGTAGATGGTGAGATATAGAGCCTGAAGTTAAAAATTCTAAACTTGTTACCCTTTTGCTCGTCAGTGTATGTTCATACTTAGAATTTGTGTGAAGATATTTTGAGATATTTTCCAACCTTCTTCTAAAAACAAAGTCTGAATAAAAAGGCTGGGAAATATCACATCTGACCATGATATTAGGGAACCATCCACAATGCATTAACATTTTGGTTTGGTGAAGACTAAGTTTTTACAGGTATTAATTCTGCTACTTGTCTAACTAGAAGGGTATTATCTAAAAATGTATATTGATTGGTTTAGAAATGGGGATAAGCAACTGCCATACACCTCTCACCTCATATCTTAGTTGAACAAAGGATCAAATATGTCAATATATTGGGCTAATATAGGAAATTGAGTTTGTATTACAGTTGTGGCCAAAAGTATTGACACTCCTTCAATTCTGTCAGATAATACTCAGTTTCTTCCTGAAAATGATTGCAATCACAAATTCTTTGGTATTATTATCTTCATTTAATTTGTCTTCAATGAAAAAACACAAAAGAGAATGAAGCAAAAAGCAAAACATTGATCATTTCACACAAAACTCCAAAAATGGACCAGACAAAAGTATTGGCACCCTCAGCCTAATACTTGGTTGCACAACCTTTAGCCAAAATAACTGCGATCAACTGCTTCCGATAACCATCAATGAGTTTCGTACGATGCTCTGCTGGAGCTTTAGACCATTCTTCTTTGGCAAACTGCTCCAGGTCCCCGATATTTGAAGGGTGCCTTCTCCAAACTGCCATTTTTAGATCTCTCTACAGGTGTTCTATGGGATTCAGGGCTGGACTCATTGCTGGCCACCTTAGAAGTCCCCAGTGCTTTCTCTCAAATCATTTTCTAGTGCTTTTTGAAGTGTATTTTGGGTCATTGTCCTGCTGGAAGACCCATGACCTCTAAGGGAAACCCAGCTTTCTCACACTGGGCCCTACATTATGCTGCAAAATTTGTTGGTAGTCTTCAGACTTCATAATGCCATGCACACGGTCAAGCAGTCCAGTGCCAGAGGCAGCAAAGCAACTCCAAAACATCAGGAAACCTCCGCCATGTTTGACTGTAGGGAGCGTGTTCTTTTCTTTGAATGCCTCTTTTTTTTCCTGTAAACTATGTTGATGCCTTTGCCCAAAAAGCTCTACTTTTGTCTTATATGACCAGAGAACATTCTTCCAAAACGCTGTAGGCTTTCTCAGGTAAGTTTTGGCAAACTCCAGCCTGGCTTTTTTATGTCTGGGGGTAAGAAGTGGGGTCTTCCTGGGTCTCCTACCATACAGTCCTTTTTCATTCAGATGCCGACAGATAGTACGGGTTGACACTGTTGTACCCTCGGATTGCAATGCAACTTGAAATTATTTGGATGTTAGTCGAGGTTCTCTACCCACCATCCGCACAATCTTGCGTTGAAATCTCTCGTCAATTTTTCTTTTCCGTCCACATCTAGGGAGGTTAGCCACAGTGCCATGGGCTTTAAACTTCTTGATGACACTGTGCACAGTAGACATAGGAACATTCAGGTCTTTGGAGATGGACTTGTAGCCTTGAGATTGCTCATGCTTCCTCACAATTTGGTTTCTCAAGTCCTCAGACAGTTCTTTGGTCTTCTTTCTTTTCTCCATGCTCAATGTGGTACACACAAGGACACAGGACAGAGGTTGAGTCAACTTTAATCCATGTCAACTGGCTGCAAGTGTGATTTAGTTATTGCCAACACCTGTTAGGTGCCACAGGTAAGTTACAGGTGCTGTTAATTACACAAATTAGAGAAGCATCACATGATTTTTCTAACAGTGACAATACTTTTGTCCACCCCCTTTTTTATATTTGGTGTGGAATTATATCCAATTTGGCTTTAGGACAATTCTTTTTGTATTTTTTCATTGAAGACAAATTAAATGAAGATAATAATACCAAAGAATTTGTGATTGCAATCATTTTCAGGAAGAAACTGAGTATTATCTGACAGAATTGCAGGGGTGTCAATACTTTTGGCCACAACTGTATGTACCGTATATTAGACTGCTGTTACATCCTATTTAATTTTATTCCCAGAATCATATATTTAACAAAGCACAGTAAATGCATACTTTTTGGTAATCTACAGGCTAAGTCCGATATAAAGTTTATTTTTTGAACCTTTGTGTATTTTTTCATCTTTATCTGCCCCATGGTGAGACTAGCTTCACAGAGCTGCATGGTCAGTCCTATTCTTAATTGCTAAAACTTCACTTTCCAGCTGCACGTCTTTCCTCAGTGCAGCAAACCCCTTTGTGCTACTGATTTAACTTCTAGACTTACCCTCATGCTAATCTAGGTGTAAAAATTCATTATATGCTTCTACAAAGGTGTGTTTTAATATCCGAAAAATACAGTACATTTGTAGAGGTGTCAACAAGGCCTATGATGAAAGGCACATCATTCTTACTATAGCAGGGAGGTGAACTGCTGATGATGTGGGTTTGTGTGAGCTACAAAGGCACAGGAAACGTGGTCAAAGTTGAAGGAAAAATGAATGCAGCACATTATCAGCAAATACTGGAGGCAAATTTGCACTCATCAGCCCGGACGTTGCGCATGGGACGTACTTGGATGTTCCAACATGACAATGATCCAAAACAAAAGGCTAAGTCGACCTGTCATTGGCTACAGCAGAACAATGTGACGGTTCTGGAGTGACCATCTCAGTCTCCTGACCTCAATATCATTCAGCCACTCTGAGGAGAACTCAAGAGCGCAAGTTCAAGCAAGAATGCCCAGGAATTTACAAGAACTGGAGGCAATTTGCAAGAAGAATGAGCAGCTTTATCATCTGAGAACATTTTTTTTTTTTTTTTTTTCCCCAGAAAATGTTTATTTGAATGTTTTCAACACAAAGAAAACCTAGATATCACTCTATGTCAATAATATCCAAAATTAACAGAAAACTAGAGTGACAAGTCCCCTTGTCGGGGGAAGTTACAAGTACATAAATAAGAAAAAGTGTAACAAGTAATATTAAGTCGATAGGTGTATAAATCTCTCAGCGGAAGGTATTCAATGTCGTCTCCCATTAATCTATAGGAGAGAGAATCAATATGTAGTATTCTATTCCAGAGAAGGTCCAGAATAGAGTGAAGGTGTAAGAGAAAAAAAAAAGGAAGATAGAAGAAGAAGAGGATTCACAGGAGAGAAGTAGAAAAGAGGGGGAGAGATTCCAGTCATCATCTGAGAAAATAAAGAGCCTCATCCACAGCTACTACAAAAGACATCAAGCTGTCAATGATGTCAGATGGGGAAATACATGGTATTAAAAACTGGGGTATGTGAACTTTTGATTAGGGTCATTTGGAGGTTTTTTGTTTGTTTTTTGTTGTCATTATGATTTAAAATGAGAAATCACATTCATTTGACAATAAGTGGCTTAATCAAACCTTTAACCATTAAGTGGAAAAAAGTTTTTCTGTCATCATTCATATTCTCTGACAAAAGCCAAGAAAGCAAAAATCTACACTGGTATGTAAACTTTTGAGCATAACTGTATAATCTGCAGAGACTGGTGTAAAACTGACATGACATTAAATGGTCACTTTATGATGGTAATATCATTCATGTTACAGTGATTTTGGTAAAAGGGGTTGTCCAGGCTTGAGTCACTTTATGCATGTTTCGCGATGTCAGGATCCCCCGCCGCCGTTAACAGACGGTCATGTGACCACTAGTGTGTAATTTGCATACTTCAGATCACATTCACTAATCATGCACAGGACTCAATTAATTTACTTGTATTGAGAGAGGTCAAACATGTTAAGTTGGAATGTGATCCCATGTATGTAAATTGTATACTTAAGATAAAATAAACGCCCTGGTGCCAAAGAATGCTGTCAACATGCAATGCACATGTCTGAGAGGATTAAGAAGTCTGCAGTCACATAGAGTGTCTGCAGATGTTAAACTCCAGCATGAACAGCCCTTTTCATGACCACTTTGATGGTATTATCATTGGTTATAGTTTGGTAATATTTGTCTGGTTTATTACAATATTACTATTGTGGTATTAATAAATTTTCTGTACGCTCTATAAGTTTGTCCATAAAATACTGCCACCTAGAAGAAACTGGCCGCAGCACAGGCATACCCAGGTGTCTTCTAATTGGCCACATTGTAAAAAAATAAAACCCCAGCATTTTCTCTTGCTCATGCGCAATAGGTAACGTGGCTGCCATCTTTGTACTCAGAGTCTGCTACAGCGTATATGGCCGTGTCCAAATATGGTGGCCGTGTGACTTACTGTGCATGTGGTCAGCAGTGTCAAAATATGGCGGCCGTGTGATTTACTGCACATGCGACCACCAGTGGCCGCATGCGCATTAACTCACGCAGCCATGTGGTGCCATCTTTGAACACCCACTCATGAGCAGTAGTGAAGAGTATACAAAGATGTGCAGTAATGGCGGCCGTATGACTAACTGTGCGTGCGGCCACCAACTTTTTACACATGAGTCTGCTATTGCGCATGACCAGGTGTACAGACATGGCACCCGACAGCTGCGTGAGTTAAAAGGATCCTGTCACCTCCAGAACGCCTCCTAAGCTAGGAAAACATGTCCCTGCAGCATCTATTCACTAATTTCACACTTCTTTTGTCTCATAAAAGCATCCTGTGAAAGTGCATAAAACGTTTTAATACTCACTCATTAGTGATTATAATTAGCAGGGGCTATATTCTTTAGTCACCAGGGTGGGCTGTTTTGCAGCTCCAGGACCCACCCTGTCTCTGTGTGTTTGCTGTGCTTGTGCAGGCTTTACTCTCCCCCCTCTCTATCACTCACAGAATGCAAATCATTAGTCCTGCCTTCAGCTGCACATCACAGCAGCACAGACAGAGAGAAGGTGGATCATTCAGGCTGCAAAACAGCCCGCCCTGGTGACTAAAGAATATATCCCCTGCTAATTAACATTGCTAATGAGTGAGTATTAAAACGTTTTTTTGCACTTTCACAAGATGCTTTTAGGAGACAAAAGAAGTGTGAGATTAGTGAGTGGATGCTGCGGGGACATGTTTTTGCTAGCTTAGGAGGCGTTTTGTAGATGACAGGATCCCTTTAATGCGCATGGGGCCCCATCTTTCTACACTACTGTGCATTACCGGGTAAACAAAGATGACAGCATCTTTTTTGCACAATAACTCACCCGGCCGCCGAGAGCACAGGGTGAAGAGACAACACAAGTTGACACAGAGCGCACACAGAGTGTGTGTGTGGACCCTTATTTTATTCTATAAAATGTTTGTAAACTTTATTGTTACCAAATCTGGGTAGATTTAAATTGAATATTATTTAGTGCAAAGGTGGAGGTGGGGTGACCGAAAAAAAGAGAATTTTGTTTACGTACCGTAAATTCTTTTTTCTTTAATCATCAATGGGAGACCCAGACAATGGGGTTTAGGGCACTGCCCTCCGGAGGTCACACTAGGTACTACAAGTTTGTAGACACCGCCCCCTCCGCTTATAAACCCCTACCGCAGGGAACATCCTCAGTTTGGTCCATAAGCTGCGAGGAGACAAATAAACCACACCCGAAACCTCGGGAAAGAAACCGTGCACAAACGGTTCAACAACCCGGATAACACTGTCCCAACAGGGAACAGATCAACTGCAAAATATGCAACGGAACAACTGGGTGGGTTCTGGGTCTCCCATTGATGATTAAAGAAAAAAGAATTTACGGTACGTAAACAAAATTCTCTTTTTTCTGGTCATCATAATGGGAGACCCAGACAATGGGGATGTCCTAAAGCAATACCCCAGGGCGTCAAGAGTTCCTCAAAGACGGATAACACATGGTCCCCCTCAAAGGTGGGCAACCGCCGCCTGGAGGACCCGCCTGCCCAAACTTGCATCCGCAGAGGCATGGGCATGCACCATATAGTGCTTAGAGAAAGTGTGCAGGCTGGACCAGGTGGCTGCCTGACACACCTGTAGAGCAGAAGCTCGATGTCGCAAAGCCCAGGAGGCACCGACAGCTCTGGTAGAGTGAGCCTTCAATCCCACCGGGAGAGGCAAACCAGAAGACCGGTAGGCCTCCTGAATGGGAGCCTTGATCCATCTGGCCAAGGTTGACTTCGATGCCGCGGACCCCTTACAGCGACCTGTCGTAAGGATAAATAATGAATCCGAACTCCGGAAGGAGGCAGTCCTGGACACATAAATGCGTACAGCCCTCACGAGATCCAGAGTATGGAGATCGCGCTCAACCTGATGAACGGGAGCGGGGCAAAATGATGGGAGAACAATCTCCTGGTTCAGGTGAAAAGTGGAAACCACCTTTGGCAAGAATTCTGGCCGCGGGCGCAACACCACCTTGTCTTGGTGAACCACCAGAAAGGGCGACTTGCACGATAATGCAGCCAATTCTGAGACCCGTCTCAGAGACGTAATCGCCACCAGAAAGACCACCTTCTGGGACAGACGAGACAGAGAAATGTCTCTCAGCGGCTCAAACGGCGGTTTCTGCAGTGCCGCCAGGACCATGTTAAGGTCCCAAGGGTCCAGTGGTCGCCTGTAGGGCGGAACCACCCGAGACACTCCCTGCAGAAACTGACGGATCTTGGGAAGGAGCGCCAAGCGCCTGTCAAACAGCACCGAAAGAGCTGACACTTGACCCTTCAAAGAGCCTAGGGATAACCCCAATTCCAACCCCGACTGAAGGAAAGCCAACAAAGTCGGAATGGACAAGGGCCACGGGGACCGACCACCCGAGGCACACCAGGTGAAGAAAATCTTCCACGTTCTGTGGTACATTTTCCTGGAAACAGGCTTCCTGGCCCGAGTCATAGTGGCAACAACCGTAGGAGAGAAGCCCCTGGACGTCAGCAGCCAGGCCTCAAGAGCCATGCAGTCAACCTGAGGGCCCTGGAATTGAGGTGGAAGAATGGGCCTTGCGCGAGCAGATCTGCGCGTTCTGGAAGAGCCCACCGGAGTCCGCCTGACAGTCGCCACAGGTCCGGATACCAGGACCTCCTGGGCCAATCTGGAGCCACTAGAATGGCTACCCTGCACTCCGACCTGATCTTCCACAGAACCCTGGGAATCAGAGCCAGAGGCGGGAACACATACGGAAGATGGAAGCTGGACCAACTCAGGATCAGGGCGTCTGCCCCCATAGACTGAGGATCCCATGATCTCGCCATGTATTGTGGCACCTGATGATTCAGCCGCGAGGCCATCAGATCCACGTCCGGAGTGCCCCATCTGCTGCAGATGTCCCGGAAGACGTCTGGATGAAGAGACCACTCTCCGGCGTCCATCCCCTGCCGGCTCAGGTAGTCGGCCTCCCAGTTCTCGACCCCTGGGATGTGAATTGCGGAGATCAGGCAGTCGTTGTCCTCCACCCAGGATAGAATGCGGTGGACTTCGGCGAGGGCCTGAGTACTTCTGGTCCCTCCCTGATGATTTATATAGGCGACGGCAGTCGCATTGTCGGACTGAACCCGGATGGGCTGTCCTGACAGGAACGTCTGAAACGCCAGGAGCGCCAGATAGACCGCCTTGATCTCCAGTACGTTGATCTGCAACGCTGACTCCGCCTGAGTCCATAGGCCCTGAGCCCTGTGGTGTAAGAACACCGCACCCCAGCCCCTCAGACTGGCGTCGGTGGTCACCACTAACCATGACGGTTTGAGGAAGGACTGGCCCCGTGACAGGTGATATGGCTGGAGCCACCACTGCAGGGAATCCCTGGTCTGCTGTGAGATAAGCACCAGTCGATTCAGAGAGGACGTCCTCTTGTCCCATCTGCGGAGAATCTCCAGCTGAAGAGGACGGAGGCGAAATTGTGCAAAAGGCACCGCCTCTATTGCTGCTACCATGCGCCCCACCAGCTTCATCAAAACCCGTAGGATGAGTGAGGTGATAGGAGGGCATCCTGCACTCCTGATTGGATGGCCAGCTGTTTGGCTCGAGGCAGAGACACTAGAGCAGAGTCTGTGTGGAAGTCCATGCCCAGATACGTCAGGGACTGGGTTGGAACCAGGGTCGACTTCTGGACGTTGAGTAGCCACCCAAACTGTTCCAGAGACTGTATGGTCACCTCCAGACTCTCCCGACACAGGTGTTCCGATGGCGCCCTGACCAGCAGGTCGTCTAGATAAGGTATGACGGCGTGTCCCTGCACATGCAGGAGAGCCATCATAGAGGCCATCACCTTTGTGAACACCCGCGGTGCCGAGGCCAACCCGAAGGGCAGCGCCACGAACTGGTAGTGTTCGTCCCCCACTGCGAAGCGTAACCAGCGCTGATGAGCTGGTGCAATGGGCACATGAAGGTAGGCGTCCCGGATATCTATGGACGCCAGGAAGTCTCCCTGTGACACAGCCGCGATCACGGAGCGCAGGGATTCCATGCGGAACTTCCGAACCAACACGTGACGGTTGAACAACTTGAGGTCCAGAACCGGACGGAAAGAGCCGTCCTTCTTTGGGACGATAAAGAGGTTGGAGTAAAAACCCCGGAACCTCTCCCCAGAAGGCACTGGAACCACTACTCCGTCTCTGCGGAGCCCCTCCAACACCAGGTGAAAAGCCTGAGCCTTTTCTGGAGAAGGGACCGACCGATGGAATCGGGGTACCGGCTGTGACGACAGCTCTATCCTGTAGCCTCGCGAGACTACGTCTCGAACCCACTGATCTTGGACGTGAAGAAGCCACCTGTCCTGAAATTGAGACAGGCGGCCACCCACCTGTGGGGAGGCAGGACGAGAGATCGAGTCATGTAGAAGCGGGTTTGGGGGTGGCAGCTGCTGCCCCCGCCGGCTTCTTTTGACGACTCTTGGAGCGCCACTGAGTCGAGGGCTTGCCCCCTCGGTCCGCGCGAGCGGACGTCGCTGATGACTGCGAGCTGGAGCGAAAGGACCACTGCTTTGGGTTCCGTTTAACGGTGTACCGTGGCTTAGGTTTATTCTGCGGGATCTTAGACTCAGCAGAATCCTTAATCAGCTTGTCCAGCTCGGTGCCAAAAAGCCTGTCACCAGAGAACGGAAGATTTTGCAAAATCTTCTTAGACGTGGCATCTGAGTCCCAAAGACGCAGCCACAACAGCCTGCGAATCGCTATAGCATTGGCCGAAGCCACAGCTGAGCGAGTGGCAATTTCCAAAGTTGCCGTCCTGGCGTAGTCCGCATAGGCCTTAGCCCTATCGGCAAGTGCCAGGATCTCCGAACTGGATCCAGCCAGTTCAGTTATCCCATCCAAGCAGGCGGTGATCGCCTGTAGGGACCAGACCGTGGCAAAATTAGGGGCAAATGAAGACCCCACCGCCTCATAAGAAGACTTGGCGAGTTGTTCGACCTGTCTATCAGTCGCATCCTTCAACGAGGAGCTGTCAGAGGCAGAGAATAGGGAGCATGCAGCAATCCTGGTCATGGAAGCGTCCACCTTCGGGGACTGCGACCACTCCTGAAGCACCTCCTGTGGAAAGGGAAAGCGATTGTCCTTAGATTTGCGGACATAACGCCGCCCAGGATGCAACCTGGGTGCTCTAACCACCCTTCCAAAGTTAGTGTGGTCCATAAAGGAGCCACTTGGTCTAGCCTCTGGCCGCAGCCATTGATAGACCTCCTTCGGGTGCACGTTCACCTCCTCAGGGGGTGTCACGAGACGTAAGGTCTCGTTGATTGAGGACACCAGATCCTCTACCCCGTCTGGTGGTTCTGACACAGACCCGAGTATTGAACCCCCATCATCCTCGTCATCATCAGAAGGACGCTCCTCCTCAGAGAGAGCCTGGAGCTCGGGTGAATCCTCACGACGAGTCCTTTTAAGGGGTCTCACAGCAGAAGAAGGAGACACCCGGGGTAACTGGAAGGAGTAGCTGGGCTGTCCAGTCTCCTATTAAGTGCCTCCAGGGACTGCGACATGGAGGACAGCTGGGACAACAGAGATTCATTGATCTTATTCTGAGTTTCCCATGGCCCTGGGATCACCTGAACCTCAGGGTACAGCACCGGAGCTGCTGTCTCAGCAGTGTCAATCCGGGCCTCCGGGCGTCCGCAGTTATTGCAGGACCCCTCCACCAGAGTACCATTGCATGTAGCACAGGTAATGGTGGCATCCGCCGCCTTAGCAGCACGCTTCCTAACTGAGGACATCGCCACAGCAGGGGAAAAATAAGCCAAATTGTGCAGACAAAACCGGGAATCCCGGTGGCTTACCGACCGCAGCGAAGCGGTAGGAGGAAGCGGTGTGTGTGTGTGACCTCCGCGAGAGTTTCCGGTCTCCCCTGGAGTGCAGACGCACGCTGCAGACAGATCCCAGCCGGGAAGTGAGGAGTAAAGATGGCCGCCGACAGTGAAACCGTGGGCGGCGCCGAAACACGCGGGAAGCACACACACACGCCCATCGATGACGTCACCGCACGGGCTGCTTCCCATCCTCCAAGCAGCCTCAGTATGAAGGCGCCAGAGCCCGCAGCGCGGGAAGTAGTGTGATAATACACACACAGACTGCATGCACAAACAAACACCCGCAGCCTACAGCCTCAGCCCCTGCGACACACAGGGCGGTCAGCCAGGGTAACCCCAGCACAGGGTACACCTCCAGATCCGCGGACCCGAGAGTAACGCGCGGTCTGAGTGTCAGGACACATAAAGTGAAAGACACTACCCCCAGGCACACAGGAGACACAGAGTGCCTCAGTGCCGGTCCGGTCTGTAAGCACCATTTAGGGAGGCCTCGGACGGGGGTTCAGCACCAGTCCGGAGTGTAAGCACCATTTAGGGAGGCCTCGGACTGGGCTGGCTCCAGTCCGGTCTGTAAGCACCATTTAGGGAGGCCTCGGACGGAGCGGAGCTGTGCAAGGCTCCCATCTCCCACTCTCCAGAGCCCCCCAGAGAGGGATGGAAAGGAGCGCAACAGCGTACCGGGAGAACACAAAGTGTCCAGGCTCTAGGCCCTCCGGTACCTCCACCTGCGTGTTCCACAAGGGTGAGCGGGGAGGCTGTCGCAGGTCCCGACCGGAACCATTTTACGTTGTCTTCAGACGCAATCACGTAAGTTGTGAGAATGCAGTGAAGTGCAAGCAAAGCGTGATCCTCCGAGCACACTAAGTTTAAAACTGAGGATGTTCCCTGCGGTAGGGGTTTATAAGCGGAGGGGGCGGTGTCTACAAACTTGTAGTACCTAGTGTGACCTCCGGAGGGCAGTGCCCTAAACCCCATTGTCTGGGTCTCCCATTATGATGACCAGAAAATTACAATTATTTTTCTTAATTTTTTTTTCCAATAATACTGTGTGGAGGAGCTGTTGTTGTTCCATACTGCATAGGAAAGTTACAGAGGAGTCATACAATATGTCAGGGGGGTTATTAAGATTTGTGGCAACAGGGAGAGTGGGGCTATGATGCTGTAAGGAGGGGTGTATGGAGCTAATATACTATGTGGGCATCATACTGTATGTAACGCCAACGTCTTTAAAGGGACGCTGGCATACTTACCGCCACGGCCGGACCGCTCGCCTCCTTCCCCCTGCATTGCTGCACGTGTGCCATTGCTGTCTCCTGCGTGGCACAGGTTTAGAGTGCGCTGAAAGTTTGTACACACGGTCTTACCTTGCTCTTAAAGGGCACTATTACCCTGAAGTGCTCCTCAGCCTAGGGCTGATAGGCACCATGTGTATCAGGCATCTTCTCACTATGGGAGGTGCCTGAGGAACCAGTTAGCATAGTCCGTGTTCTTTCTGCTGATAAGCTAGTTGTTAAGTCCTGTTTCTGCTAAATGTCCCTGTGCCGGTTTTCCCACACCTGTCAGTATCTGTGATGCCCTCTATACCTGCCTACATCTGCTGTCCTGTTTGCTTTAAAGGGAACCTGTCAGCTAGTTTATGCCTCCCCAGCTATAACTGTCTGTCCCTGTAGCTTTATGATACTATTCTAATCATCCCTGTCTGAGCTCATGGTGTAATGTTAAAGGTGAAAAAAAAGCATTTATACACTTACATTTCCTTGTGTAATGGGGCAGTCAGTCTCCAGCTTGGAGGACGAGGACTGTTTGGTAGGTTAATAGTTAACATTTCAGCCTTGTGCTAGAACATGTTGGGAGACCTAATGTTATGTCATAACCATGTGACTACAATAGGCAGAGCTAAGTTCTCATAGAATATAATATGTTTCCTCGCTAAGCTCCGCCCACTATGGTCACATGATCGTTACATCACACAGGTCCTTTAGCTATCCAAGTTAAAAGTGAGTTAACAATTATCCTGCCAGACAGTTCCCCTGCTCCAAGGTGGAGACTGAAATGTAAGTGTATAAATGCTTTTTTTTTTCACCTTTCACATTACACTATGAGCTCAGACAGGGATGATTAGACTGGTATTATAAAGCTGCAGCTACAGACAGTGATAGCTGGCGGGGCATAAACCAGCTGACAGGTTCCCTTTAACCATCCCAGCTGCACCTGTCATCCCTAGAGCCTCTACCTGAGTTCATCGCTGCATCATCTGTCTGCACGAGAGACTGTAATTGAGTCTGTCCCTGCGTCTCCTGTCCTTGAGTCAGCTGCCACAGTTCACCCTGTGGGTCCACTTCAGCTTGTCTCCTCTCAGCGAGTGGAACAGTATGCATATTGTGGCTTATAGGGTCATTACACTGTGCAGTAGGGGAAAAGTGGAGCCATGCAAACGTGTAGGGCTGTGGGGGCATCATACTATGTGTAAATTGGATGTGAGGGCTATTATACTGTGTTTGGCATGAAGATGTTGGTCATGGGGCATAATAAAGATCAATAAATTATGCGGTTTTGATTGGGTGCTCCTAGTAAGAGTACATGGTATAATAAGCCGTATTGTGACATGTATTAAAAGTGAAATTGGTGAACATATTTAATTCTGCTTAATATTAAGCAGTAAGAAAAGTGATATAATTTTTCTCAATCTTACTAATCCTATTTTTAGTGTGTTGGTTCAACACTGTGCAAGTCACTGTCTCTCATATGGAACCTTGGGAAAATAAATTACCTACCCCTGATCCAAGCTCTCCGATATGACTTTATTGCTGACATCAACAGAATGTTTACATGTGTAAACACTTACATGTGTAATACTTTTTATAAAATCTTTATGAAATTCAAAATTAATCAAATATTTAGTTAAATCATAATCATACCATCCTGATCAGGTTCTTTGCACCTCATTTTTTTTTTTTTTTGAAGGCCGGCTCACACTGTAGATTAAAAAAAAAAAAAAAACAAGAATAAAAAACACAACACATTACTACATGCATATAAAAAAACATGAGCTTCAATAGAAAAAACTGACAAACAAAACTATGTGGTACTCTAACCGTTGATATTTTAGGAGGCTGTTCACATGAGTGGTCCGCGGGAAAAAAATATTCCGTCTCGTGTCCAATTTTGAACTAAGGGTACCGTTACACGTCACAACATTGTATGCAATTTCACTTGCAATTTGCTGGTTGCAGTGAAATCATGGACACATTGTTACATTTGTACACAGCAACAAAATAGAACAATGTGTCCATGATTTCACTGCAACCAGCAAATTGCAAGTGAAATTACATGCAATATTGCGATGTGTAACGGTACCCTAAGTGTTGTCTTAAAATTGGCAATGCAAGTCTATGTGTCCCTGGAAAAAAATCTGATTGCACTAGATGACGGAATGGAGAAAGTGGAGAAACTTTTTTCTCTCTCTTTGTCATATGAAAAATTTATGCCAATCTGATAAAACTCTATTCAAACTCCAATCAGAATCATTGGACTGTTGGATCTGGAAAAAAATGGACGTGTGAACTTCTTTTGTCAGTTGTGGCTGCTAATTAACTGTTTTTACTGAAGTGTGGATTCTGCATAATTGGTGTAATTTAAGAAATTTGCATATTTTTGGATTATAAAACACACTCTTGTTCCCCCAAATTTTGAGGGAAAATGGGGGGAGCAATTTATAATCTGAATCTACTAGGGGAGAGGCTGTAGGGGAGCGGGGTGGCTTTGGAGAGGTGACCAGGGGCTGGGGTCGGTTGGCACAGGTTTCAGAGGCAGCCCGTTGTCATGTAACCCTGCTAATTATGCTCATATAATATTAACTGCATCCCGCTGTCCACCTCTCAGTGCTGAAGTGAGAGATGGGCTGGGGGAGCGCAGCGCATATTATATAAGCCTGCTCTCACCCCTTTCCCCCCCCTCCCCCCCCCTTCCCCCGTCAGGGTATACGACCATGTGACCAGGACGCAGTGATGGCATCGCTGTGCACCCGTCACATGATCAGAAGCCAGGCACAGACAGGGAAGCTGTGGTGATGCTACAGGTAGGGAGCGACTGAGTGTGAGTTACCACGTTTTTTATTTTAGTGTGTGCGTGCCAGAACGGAGACATATAAGGTGACCGGGGGGGCACACATCCAGTATGGAGTGGGTGAGTGCAGGATGGGGGGGAGGGGGGGGCTATAACCAGGAGGGGGCTATGTGCCATCACTGGGGGCTGTGTACCATCATAGGGGGCCATATTCAGCTTGGAGGGGCCTTGTGCCAGGCTGGGGACATATATATATATATATATTATATATAGGGGTCATGTGCCAAGATGAGGGACATATGTACTGATTGTAAGACGGACACTGGCATTGCAAGATGGACCCCATTTAACATTAAATATTTTTTTTTCTCTTTTCCTTCACGAAATTTGGGGTGCGTCTTATAATCAGGTGCGTCTTATAAAGCGGAAAAATAGGGTGAGTGAATATTAGTACAGTAGTGATGATTTTAATTAAATTTTTTTTCTAATAATCAATAGGTTAGCTGCAGGCGTTCAGTAAACTGTCTTTACTTACATTTAATTACTATATTTTACTCTGTAACATTCCCATTTATTTCTTCTCTTCTATTGTGCTTTCCTTTTTTTCTACTATTCTTATTCAATAAATGAAACACCAAACACAGATATGAATAAAAAAGAGAATTTTGTTTACGTACCGTAAATTCTTTTTTCTTTAATCATCAATGGGAGACCCAGACAATGGGGTTTAAGGCACTGCCCTCCGGAGGTCACACTAGGTACTACAAGTTTGTAGACACCGCCTCCTCCGCTTATAAACCCCTACCGCAGGGAACATCCTCAGTTTGGTCTACAAGCTGCGAGGAGGAAATAAACCACACCCGAAACATCGGGAAGAATGCCGTGCACAGACGGTTCAACAACCCGGCAAACGCTGTCTCAACAGAGAACAGAGCAAATGCAAAACATGCAAAGGAACAACTGGGTGGGTGCTGGGTCTCCCATTGATGATTAAAGAAAAAAAGAATTTACGGTACGTAAACAAAATTCTCTTTTTTCTGGTCATCATAATGGGAGACCCAGACAATGGGGATGTCCTAAAGCAATACCCCAGGGCGGGAAGAGTTCCTCAACAAGACGGATAACACATGGTTCCCTTTTAAAGGTGGGCAACCGCCGCCTGGAGAACCCGCCTGCCCAAACTTGCATCTGCAGAGGCATGGGCATGCACCATATAGTGCTTAGAGAAAGTGTGCAGGCTGGACCAAGTGGCCGCCTGACACACCTGTAGAGCAGACGCTCTATGTCGCAAAGCCCAGGAGGCACCTACGGCTCTGGTAGAGTGAGCCTTCAATCCCACCGGGAGAGGCAAAGCAGAAGCCCGGTAAGCCTCCTGGATGGAAGCCTTAATCCATCTGGCCAATGTCGACTTCGACGCCGCGGACCCCTTACAGCGACCTGTCGTAAGAACAAATAAGGAATCCGAACTCCTAAAGGAGGCGGTCCTAGACACATAAATGCGTATAGCTCTCACGAGATCCAGAGTATGGAGGTCGCGTTCAACCTGATGAACGGGAGCGGGGCAAAATGATGGAAGAACAATCTCCTGGTTCAGGTGGAAAGTTGAAACCACCTTCGGCAAGAATTCTGGCCATGGACGCAACACCACCTTGTCTTGGTGAACCACCAGAAAGGGTGACTTGCACGATAGTGCAGCCAATTCTGATACCCTCCTCAGAGAGGTAATTGCCACCAGAAAAGCCACCTTCTGGGACAGACGCGATAGAGAAACATCTCTTAGCGGCTCAAACGGAGGTTTCTGTAATGCCGCCAGGACCATGTTAAGGTCCCAAGGGTCTAGAGGTCTCTTGTAGGGCGGAACCATCCGTGACACCCCCTGCAGAAATTGACGGACCTTCGGGAGTAGCGCCAATCGCCTGTCAAACAGCACTGAAAGTGCTGATACTTGACCCTTCAAAGAGCCAAGGGATAACCCCAATTCCAAACCCGACTGTAGGAAAGCCAACAACGTCGGGATGGACAAGGGCCATGGAGACCGTCCGCCAGAGGCACACCAAGTAAAAAAGATTTTCCACGTTCTGTGGTACATCTTCCTGGAAACTGGCTTTCTAGCCCGATTCATAGTGGCAACCACCGTAGGGGAGAACCCCCTGGATGTCAGCAGCCAGGCCTCAAGAGCCATGCAGTCAATCTGAGGGCCCTGGAATTGAGGTGGAAGAATGGGCCTTGCGCGAGTAAATCTGCGCGTTCTGGAAGAGCCCACCTGTGTCCGCCTGACAGTTGCCACAGGTCCGGATACCAGGACCTCCTGGGCCAGTCTGGAGCCACTAGAATGGCTACCCTGCATTCCGACCTGATTTTCCACAGCACCCTGGGAATCAGAGCCAGAGGCGGGAACACATATGGTAGATGGAATCTGGACCAAGTCAAGATCAGGGCGTCCGCTCCAGAGACTGGGGGTCCCATGACCTCGCCATGTATTGCGGAACCTGATGATTCCGCCGCGAGGCCATCAGATCCACGTCCGGAGTGCCCCATCTGCTGCAGATGTCCTGGAAGACGTCTGGATGAAGAGACCACTCTCCGGCGTCCATCCCCTGCCGGCTCAGATAGTCGGCCTCCCAGTTTTCGACCCCTGGGATGTGAACTGCGGAGATCAGGCAGTTGTTGTCCTCCGCCCAGGATAGGATGCGGTGGACTTCGGCCAGAGCCTCTGCACTCCTGGTTCCTCCTTGATGATTTATATAAGCGACGGCCGTCGCATTGTCGGACTGAACCCGAATGGGTTGTCCTGAGAGGAATCTCTGAAAAGCCAGGAGTGCCAGATAGATCGCCTTGATCTCCAGTACGTTGATCTGCAACGCCGACTCCGACTGAGTCCAGAGGCCTTGGGCCCTGTGGTGTAAGAACACCGCTCCCCAGCCCTTCAGACTGGCGTCGGTGGTCACCACTAACCATGACGGTTTGATGAAGGACCGGCCCCGAGACAAGTGATGTGGCTGTAGCCACCACTGCAGGGAATCCCTGGTCGGTAGGGAAAGGGTCACCAGCCGATTCAGAGAGATCGTCCTCTTGTCCCACCTGCGGAGAATCTCCAGCTGAAGAGGACGGAGGCGAAATTGTGCGAACGGCACCGCCTCTATTGCTGCCACCATGCGCCCCACCAGCTTCATCAACACCCGTAGGGATGATTGTGGTGACAGGAGGACTGCTTGTACTCCTGATTGGATCGCCATCTGTTTGACTCGTGGCAGAGACACCAGGGCTGAGGCTGTGTTGAAGTCCATGCCCAGATATGTCAAAGACTGGGTCGGAACTAACGTTGACTTCTGAATATTGAGGAGCCAACCGAACTGTTCCAGGGACCGCATGGTCACATCCAGGCTCTCTTGACAGAGGTGTTCTGATGGCGCCCTGACCAGCAGGTCGTCTAAATAGGGAATGACGGCATGTCCCTGCATGTGCAGGAGAGCCATCATGGAGGCCATCACTTTTGTGAACACCCTCGGTGCCGAGGCCAACCCGAACGGCAGCGCCACAAATTGGAAGTGTTCTTCCCCCACTGCGAATCGCAACCAGTGCTGATGAGCCGGTGCAATGGGTACTTGAAGGTAAGCGTCTCTGATATCTATGGACGCTAGGAAGTCCCCCTGTGACACAGCTGCGATCACGGAGCGCAGTGATTCCATACGGAACTTCCGAACCAACACGTGATGGTTGAACAACTTCAGGTCCAGTACTGGGCGGAAGGATCCGTCCTTCTTCGGGACGATAAAGAGGTTGGAGTAAAAACCCCTGAACCTCTCTCCGGAAGGCACCGGGACCACCACTCCGTCTCTGCGGAGACCCTCCAACACCTGGTAAAAAGCCTGAGCCTTTTCTGGTGATGGGACCGACCGATGGAATCGGGATATCGGCTTTGACGTCAGCTCTATCCTGTAACCTCGCGAGATCACGTCTCGAACCCACTGATCTTGAACGTGAAGTAGCCACTTGTCCGGAAAGCGAGACAAGCGGCCCCCCACCTGTGGGGAGGCAGGATGAGAGAGCGAGTCATGTAGAGGCGGGTTTGGGGGTGGCAGCTGCCGCCCCCGCCGGCTTCTTTGGACGACTCTTAGAGCGCCACTGAGAAGCGGGCTTTCCCCCTCGGTCCGTGCGAGCGGACGGTGCTGATGACTGCGAGCTGGAACGAAAGGACCACTGTTTTGGGTTCCTTTTAACGGTATACCGTGGCTTAGGCTTATTCTGCGGTATCTTAGACTCAGCAGAATCCTTTATCAGCTTATCCAGTTCGGTGCCAAAAAGCCTGTCACCAGCAAACGGAAGATTCTGCAAAATCTTCTTGGATGTGGCATCTGAGTCCCAAAGACGCAGCCACAACAACCTGCGGATCGCTATAGCATTGGCCGAAGCCACAGCTGAGCGAGTGGCAGTTTCCAGAGTCGCCGTCCTGGCGTAGTCCGCATAGGCCCTTGCCCTTTCGGTAAGTGCTAGGACCTCTGGACTGGATCTTGCCAGGTCAGAGATACCATACAAGCAGGTAGTAATCGCTTGTAAGGTCCAGACCGTGGCAAAATTAGGGGCAAATGAAGACCCCACAGCCTCATAGGAAGACTTGGCGAGTTGCTCGACCTGTCTATCCGTCGCATCCTTCAGCGAGGAGCTATCAGAAGCAGAGAAAAGGGAGCGTGCAGCAATCCTGGTCATGGAAGCGTCCACCTTCGGGGACTGCGACCACTCCTGAAGCACCTCCTGGGGGAAGGGGAATCGATTGTCCTTGGGTTTACGGACATAGCGCCGCCCAGGGTGTAACCTGGGAGCTCTAACCACCCTTCCAAAATTCGTGTGGTCCATGAAGGAACCACTTGGTCTAGCCTCTGGTCGCAGCCATTGATAGACCTCCTTCGGGTGCACCGTCACCTCCTCAGGGGGTGTCACGAGACGTAAGGTCTCGTTGATAGAGGACACCAGATCCTCCACCCCGTCTGGTGGTTCAGATATAGACACAGACCCGAAATTTGAACCCCCATCATCGTCCTCACCATCAGAGGAACGCTCCTCCTCAGAGAGAGCCTGGAGCTCGGGTGACTCCTCACGACGAGCCCGCTTAAGGGGTCTCACAGCAGAAGAGGGAGACACCCGGGGGTAACTGGACGGAGTAGCTGGGCTATCCAGCCTCCTATTAAGTGCCTCCAGGGATTGCGACATGGAGGACAGCTGGGACAACAGAGATTCATTGATCTTGTTCTGAGTCTCCCATGGCCCTGAGATCACCTGAACCTCAGGGTATAGCACCGGAGCTGCTGACTCAGCAGTGCCAGCCCGGGCCTCTGGGCGTCCGCAGTTATTGCAGGACCCCTCCACCAGTGTTCCATTGCATGTAGCACAGGTAATGGTGGTCTCTGCCGCCCTAGCAGCACGCTTCCCAGCTGAGGACATCGCCACAGTAGGGGAAGATAAGCCAAATTGCAGACAACAAAACCGGGAATCCCGGTGGCTTACCGACCGCAGTAAAGCGGTATGAGGAAGCGGTGTGTGTGTGTGACCTCCGCGACGGTTTCCGGTCTCCCCTTTTAGTGCAGACGCACGCTGCATACGAATCCCAACCGGGAAGTGAGGGTAAAGATGGCCGCCGACAGTGAAACTGTGGGCGGCGCCGAAGACACGCGGGAAACACACACACACGCCCATCGATGACGTCACCGCACGGGCTGCTTCCCATCCTCCAAGCAGCCTCAGCATGAGGGAGCCGGAGCCCGCAGCGCGGGAAAAAGTGTAAAAAGTTATACACAGGCTGCATGCACAAAACAAACATCCGCAGCCCACGGCCTCAGCCCCTGTGACACACAGGGCGGTCAGCCAGGGTGACCCCAGCACAGGGTACACCCGCAGAACCGCGGACCCGAGGGTAACGCGCGGTCTGAGTGTCATGAAACACATAAAGTGCCAGACACTACCCCCAGGCACACAGGAGACACAGAGTGCCTCAGTGCCGGTCCGGTCTGTAAGCACCATTTAGGGAGGCCTCGGACGGGGGTGCAGCACCAGTCCGGAGTGTAAGCACCATTTAGGGAGGCCTCGGACTGGGCTGGCTCCAGTCCGGTCTGTAAGCACCATTTAGGGAGGCCTCGGACGGAGCGGAGCTGTGCAAGGCTCCCATCTCCCACTCTCCAGAGCCCCCCAGAGAGGGATGGAAAGGAGCGTGACAGCGTACCGGGAGAACACGAAGTGTCCAGGCTCTAGGCCCTCCGGTACCTCCACCAGCGTGTGCCACTAAGGGTGAGCGGGGAGGCTGTCACAGGTCCCGATAGGACCATATTACCTTGTCTTCAGACGCCATCACGTAAGTAGTGAGAATGCAGTGAAGTGCAAGCAAAGCGTGATCCTCCGAGCACACTAAGTTTAAAACTGAGGATGTTCCCTGCGGTAGGGGTTTATAAGCGGAGGAGGCGGTGTCTACAAACTTGTAGTACCTAGTGTGACCTCCGGAGGGCAGTGCCTTAAACCCCATTGTCTGGGTCTCCCATTATGATGACCAGAAAATCTGGTTACACAATACATGTGAAAACACTACAGACACAAACTGTACCCGCGTGAAAAAACATACAATGTCTAATTTTTCCCAAAAAGTGTATTCAGCTGAGGCATATGTGTTCCTTGCCCCGGACACTGGTAGCTACCTCCTCTAGTGAGAATGAACCCACATGTTGACGCCCCAGGACTGCAGATGAGGAACGCCGACAGTAAGTGACCCACTGTGGACCTCACACCTTGAAATATGAGCCTCACAGTCCTGATTTTGTAGCTTGATCAGGAATCCAATTTGGCACTGCAGACCTCACAGAAATGGAATATTTTATAGTCTTCTTTGTAAATCTCTAATTGGCCCATACAGATCATTACACCCATCGTTTTTCCTTAAATCCCACTTGACGATTTGCTAATTGGACTCCTGTAAATGTGAGTCCCTAAATCAGAAGCTCTAAACATTAACTTATCTTCTGATTTACGAAAATCCATGCAATCCTTATTCCGTTTTAAATGGGCATCACAATTGCTGAAATATCTAGGGGGTAAAATCACAGCTAACCCTAACTGGTTATTCCAACATAACTTTCCAGGACAACTAGCCACCTGTCACGCACTGTTATGCGCTGACTATCTGCGGTCTATGTTGGATGCTGCTGTGATTAAATGTGTGTGAATTTCCTCTGTAACTGCATGAGTTAATGTCAGTTCTGCTGCTGTGTGCTGTGCTAGTTGTCCTGGTGCTGGATGAAATGAAGTCTTAAGTGCGAGTCATCTGGAGTCTCCACCCCTGCTCTCTAAATAGTTTCTCCCTCCACCAGGTGGCACAGCTGCTTTTTTCACTCTAACTTTCACCGAGTTTCTCTGGAAGTTTTCCTTTTGCTGGAGTGGCTGCCGAGCATGGTCCGTAGTGGGTTGAGGTGAAGGTAGCATAGGATGGGTTGAGGAGTTGAGGGCAAAGGTGGCGATTCAGACATCCTCACCATCAGAGTTACCTCTGAGTACAAGGGTCCGATCAGGGTTTCAAGTCTACAGGGTCAGACCAGATTCTCAGTTACCTTGTTCGCAATACCATTTTGTTTACTATTCCCTCATCCTCTATCCCAGTCGTGACATTAAAAGCGACCTTACTAATTTTTTGTGTGTGTTTCCACTCTGAATCACTATGTCTTAGACGGCCTCAGCTGATGCATTTGCTCAGAGAGCTTTCCCATATTTAATGAGACTAGACAGGGTTGCCCGTTATCTCCCTTAATCTGTATTCTAACACTGGAACCCCTGCTCCACTACATCAGGAAAAACTCAGATATTATGGCAGCATGGGTCGCCAAAACAACCTACAAATTAGCCACACATGCCGATGACATCCTTTTTTTAATCTCGAATCCAGCGGTCTTGCTTCCCTGTCTAATGGTGGAAATAAAGAAAAACTCAACACTCAAATTTTAAAATAAATTGGTCCAAATATGAGGAGCTTAATGTTAATACTCCCTTGAATGTAATCTCTGGGTTGAAGAACTCGTTTAAATTCTGTTGGTCAATCCACTCATTGAAATATCTGGGAATCCATCACTCTTCTAATAATGTCAAACTCTTCAAATTGAACTTCACCCCTTTGTTGCAGAGGCTGAAAGGGGAGTATGGGAGACGGGCTAGGGGCGCTTTTACTTGCTTTGGGAGGTGTTAGCTGCTTAAAATGAATGTACTCCCTAAGGTTCTGCACCTGCTTCACATGCTCCCTATTAGACTTCGTGACTCATTTTTTAATGACATGTCCTCCTTACAAATCAAGTTCTTGTGGGCAGATAAACCAGTCAGACTTGCCAAATCATTGTTCTGTAGACCTAAGGGAAGGGGTGGACTGGGTCTTCCACACTTGAGAATGTATTATTTAGCTGCTCATATGTCTAGGGTTGTGGACTGGTGCAGACATAGGTCCACTAAGGCATGGGTGCAGATCGAACAGGGCTTCTCAGAAACTCAGCTGTCGGGTCTACCTTGGGTCCTGGACCTCACAGCTCCTATGCTAAAATCTCACCCAATGGGGCGTGGCCTAGCGGCAAGTGAAGGAGGAAGCAAGACCGCTGAGCTCCTGCACACAGCCGCACTTTTCAGCCGTATAATCCCCACAACACGGCTTGCAAGTTACTGTGTGTAGTGGAGAAGTTAGCGGTAACCGCTGGAGAGACCGGGGTCGTACAAAACCACCCGGGAAACATGGTAATAGGTGGCCAGCGCCGAGTGACCGGAGAGGCAGGGTGCAATATCCAAGATGGCACCGCTGCAGATGCCGCGCCCAGATGAGGACAGTGCGGCCAGGAACAAAGTAGTGGCGACCAGGTTACAGCGCTTTGCCAGCGAAGAGCAGGTGGAGAGAGTGGACATCCAGGAGGCTGAGGAGGAGTCTGGGAATGAAGGTACATCTGATGGCCCGGAGGCTAGGGTAGAGGGGGAAGAAGAGGCTGAGGCCGAGATGGAGCAGGAGACCGTGACAAGCTGGGGAGAGTGGTGGAGCAAAACTGCAAGCAAATGCACAAGCTGCAGCTGCAGATGCCGACAGAACCCACAATTAAGGATGTTTTAGTGGCAGTCATGCAATGTGGATCAGCTATATCTATTGTATTGACACAGCTTGGTCACATGCAGGAAACTATGCAGGTTTTTAAACATGATTTGCACACGGTTAAAGAAATAGCTGCGATATGGGCCAATACTGACGATTTGGAGAATAGATAGCGCTGTAATAATGTGCGTATAGTGGGAGTGCCTGAACGCTGTCAGGGAACAAATCCCACAGAATTTTTTGAAGCGTGGATCAAGGACAAGATAGGTGTGGACAAATTGACACGTTTATATGCTGTGGAACGTGCGCACAGGGTACCTGCTTCCCCCTCCCCCTGGACATCAGCCAAGAATGATGCTAGCAAAACTCTTGCACTATAGAGATAAGGATAATATACTTCGCTACTCAAGAGACCACTCGGATCTTACCATTGATGGCCCTAAGCTCTCGTTCTACCCCGACTACTTATTGGTAGTCCAAAGACAGCGAGCCAAATTCGTTGAGGTTAAGAAGAGACTGAGAGCAGTTGGAGTTAAATACTCCATGATATTCCCGGCAAAGTTGAGGCTTGAAGCGTAGGACAAAGTCCATTTTTTCATAGACTAAGGATGCGATGAACTGGATTTATCTGAATGAAAACCAGCTGCTCAGGAGATGAGGGAAAAAGGCCAAGGATGAGAGTGGTCCGAGTTTCGCGGTTCCTGACCAACAGATCGGCTGCTATACCTTGCCGCCGTTGTGAGAAATTAGAGGAATAGCGATCTCCTGAATCGGATTTTCTTAATGTCTGTATTGTCTTCTCCTTTTTCTATTATTCTGGCTTGATACAGGTTATTGTTCTATGTTAATATACCCTCGCTGGGGTATTGGACTTGATGGGTCCGGCCGTCTATACCGTGCTGTGGGGTGATATCCTGAAACGTACGGGGAGCGAGATGGCATTGAAGCGCCCGACGTACAGCGTGAGAGGAGCAACGACACCGCCCTTAAAGGTAATGTTTGTGTTGAGATTTTTGGGTTTGCTGGAGGGGGCTGGGGGAAGAATACAGGTCTGATAAGTATAATGTAATATATGTGGATGTAAGTCGTCAACGTGTTATGTCACGAGGGATGCGGGTGACGATTTTAGTACTTGTAGTCAATGGGTGATATCAAAATAATTAGCTGGAACATTAGGGGTTTGAAGACCCCAGTGAAAAGGCAGTGTTCACTTCTATAATGGACCAGAAACCAGATATAATTGGTCTCCAGGAGACCCATCTTACCCGAGACAATAAATATATTAAGGTACCGTCACAGGGACAACATCACCAGGGCAATTAACTTATTACATCATGCAAAAATTTCTGGCACGCCTCTGATGTTACTATCTACTGACGCCGAGAAAGCGTTCGATTGCGTCCATTGGTCCCTCATTGAAGAGAGGTTAACGCACATTGGATTGGGTGCAAGGATGCTTGATTGGGTATTGTCCCTCTACTCTGTCCCGTCGGCGAGGGTTCGGGTGAATGGCGTTTTGAGTCCTTTGACATTGCCAATGGAACACGTCAGGGATGTCCGCTATCCCCGCTGATTTTTATTCTGACGTTGGAGCTGTTACTACGACATATCAGGAGTAATGGCGACATTTCTGGTTTAAGACTAAAAACACATACGAACAAAATTGCTGCTTATGCTGACGATCTTTTGTTTTTTGTAACGAATCCCAGAGTCTCTATCCCAAACCTACTGAAGGAGCTTGAGATATACCATACTCTTTCGATTTCAAAATTAATAGATCCAAGTCAGAGGCTTTGAATATTTCGCTTCCTGCCGGACTGGCTGATGAACTGAAGAGCGCCTTTACTTTTCACTGGTCGCCCAAAGCCCTTCGTTACCTGAGATTGCAGTTTACACCGGATGTCCGGGATCTGTATGGAGCTAATTTCCCAGCTCTGATAAATACTATTAGAATGGATTGCGAGAGATGGCTGTCTTCTACCTTCACATGGACAGGTAGATGTCAACTTTTTAAAATGACCATTCTTCCAAGGATCTTATACTACCTACAGACGCTTCCGATCACTATCCCGGCGTCGTTTTTTAAAACAGTTTCACAAATCCAGACGAGATTTATTTGGCATAAAATGAAACCAAGACTGGCAAAATCTATCTTGCATAGGCGTAGGGGAGATGGAGGAGTAAATCTCCCGGATGTCAAATTATACCATATTGCCAACCACCTCTCGCGCATAATAGATTGGTGCAGGCACAGCAAGAACAAAATGTGGGTTCAGATACAACAGGACTCTACCTCACTTAGACTCCAAACATTGCCATGGGTAACATTGCGGAAGGATCACTGGATATCCAACAATCGGACCTACTCTTAAGATCTGTGAACATAATCTAGTTAGGTCCTTCATTATACCTCACGCTTCGACCATGCTCCCGATTTTAAGTCATCCCAACTTTAAACCTAGTATAGGTGACCCTATCTTTCAAAGATGGATCTCTGAGGGAGTGGACAGGGTGGAGAGCTGGGGAGACGGAGACATGTAGCCTTCTCTGGAGCAGCTTAATTCGATTTCACGGCCTATAGCTTTAGGATTCTGGAGATGCCTTCAACTAATACACCATTTACGGACACTCCCCTCTAAATCGACCTATCACAGACCCAAGACGCAATTTGAATACTTGTGCCAGAACGAAGGTGACTGTAGACATGCCCTATCGAGGTCATATGCATTTTTGATTTCCCCTCCCGACCTGTCGACCCCACAATTTATGCTGAACTGGGAGGCTGATCTATGGCTAGAATTGTCAGATCAGAGATCGGACATCTACACGCTAGCGCATTCTACCTCAATATGCTCGCGTATGCAGGAAACTAGCTATAAGTTATTAACTAGATGGTACAGGGTCCCCTCGCAGCTACACAATATTTCCGTCCACTGACGCAAGGTGTTGGAGGTGTGGCGAGGCGGAGGATATGTTGCTCCACATATTCTGGGAGTATGCAAGACTTCGGCCGTTTTGGTCTGAAGTGGTGAAGATTATTAGGGTGGTTACGGATTACTCTGGTGAGCTTGGCCCGGGTCTCTTCTTACTACACCACTGTGGGATTCCTCTCCACAAATATAAACAATCCTTATTGAGATTCCTGGTGATGGCGGCGAGATCTTGTATTCCAATACTTTGGAAGAGAGAAACTTGCCCTTCTGTTGCTCAGTGGTTGGGAAAGGTGAACATCTCATGCACCTGGAGGACCTGACCGCCTCAGTCCACGATACTTATGTACAATTCCGAAATACATGGTTTAGCTGGATGACATTTCAACAATCCGATTTGTATAAGACCTACAGAGACCACTAGATGACTCGCCATGTCCACGAGGTCTGGTGAGCGTCCTCCCTTGAAGCCTCTTTAGAATGGGAATGTGATTTACCCCTGTTTTGTTCCCCCCCCCCGCCCCATCTGTCCTTTCTTTCCTGTTTCCTCTTCTTTTTCTTCTGACTCTGTCCCCTTTCTATTTAGGATAAGCAAATTTTGTTTACTATTAGTCACGGTCTAACAGTCTTTATACAGTTAGAGGTCATAAATAACTGGTCAGAAAATCTTGTATTTCTACTCCTGCGGTAAATGGGAAGCTACGCAAATCAGTTGACTATATATGCACGTTTGACTTGATATGTGCACATAATGGAGTACTATAGTATTGTTAAGCTCTGTTTTATATCTGTCTTGCTTTCCTTTATAGGTGAGACTGGAAGATGACTTGTATATAAGAGTATTACTCTGGTCTAAATTTCTGGTCACATTTTGGTGTTAAATACATTAATAAAGAAATAAAGAATTCTAAAAAAAAAAATCTCACCCTATGATTTATCCGGCCGTGGCCTGCTACTCTATAGCTGAAGCTCATCTACGTCTACTCCCTACCCCTTCACCTTTGATTCCCATCATTGGTGCCCTGGACTTTCCCCCAGGACTGATAGGCGAGATCTTCAGAAAAAGGGATAGAAAGGAGGTAGATTTTGGACTATGCACTTTGGAGTTGGGAGTTATTGGCCATCAATGGACGATATTAGGGGATGGGAAGTGCTGACACCCTTGGGACTCTGGTGCTCACTCCAGTTCAGACATATTTTATGCTCTATTCATCCCTATGAACAGTTCTTTAGACCTTTGACAGATTTTGAGAAGCTATGTGGAAGGACCCTTACAACATACCGTATATACTCGCGTATAAGCCGAGTTTTTCAGCCCAAAAATTGGGCTGAAAAGTACCCCCCTCGGCCTATACGCGAGTCAGTGACGGTATACACACAGCCACCGCAGCCCCAGCAGCCCCAGTAATCCAGGGCCCCCCCAGCCTTGCTCCGGTCACCTGTAAAGCAAAATATACTTATCACTGTCCCGCTGCTGTCCGCGCCCGCATCTGCCGGCATAGCGATCCTCCATCTTGCAGATGCGGGCGCGGACGGCAGCGGGACAGTGATAAGTATATTTTGCTTTACAGGTGACCGGAGCAAGGCTGGGGGGGCCCTGGACTACTGGGGCTGCTGTATACTACCGCTGGGGCTGCTGTATACTACCGCTGTGGCTGCTGTATACTACCACTGGGGCTGCTGTATACTACCACTGGGGCTGCTGGGGATGCTATATACTACCACTGGGGCTGCTGTATACTACCACTGGGGCTGCTGTATACTACCACTGGGGCTGCTGTATACTACCACTGGGGGGGGGCCTGTATACCACTGGGGGGGGCCTGTATACCACACTGCTGGGGGCTGTATACCTGTGCTGGGGTCCACCCTCGGCTTATACACGAGTCAATAGGTTTTTCCAGATTTTTGGGGCAAAAGTAGGGGGGGGGTCGGCTTATACACGGGTCGGCTTATACACTAGTATATACGGTACTTTGTCGACTGTGCTCTCTGTTTTAACTGATCCTATGGATCTGCCCTCTCCAGAATACCTGTCCCTGTGGTAAAAAGAGCTGGACATTACCCTTACACCCAGACAGAAGGAAAATATACTGCCTCTACCACAAAAGACTACATTTAGCTTTAGACAACCGGAGGCCAACTTTAAGATTCTTGCCCGATGGTATAATGTCCGTACTACAGTTCACAAGATGTATCTTAGTGCTGACCCTCTATGTTATTAGATGTGTACTGGAGGAAGGGAGTTTTTTCCACATTTTTTGGGCATGACAGACTGACCAGACAAAAAAAAAAAAAAAAATATATTGTGTAAAAACAAAAACAAATAAAAAAAAACAAACATAAATGTGATATTTCTGTAATCCTACTGACCCAAAGAATAAAGTTGTCTTATCACTTTAACGACACGGTAACCGGCGTAATAAAAAAAAGAAAGAAAGAAAAAGGAGATTTTTGTGTACTCACCGTAAAATCCTTTTCTCTTAGCCTTGTGAGACAGTGCGGGGGATCATATGCGAGGGTCGCTATGTCTCCCCCAGAATGCGCACTGTCACGTATTGAGCCCGGTATAGGGTGTGAGAGAAAGGGACAGTCCGCTCCCTCCGCTCCGGGTCTTGCAAGGTCCCGGAAGTAGACACAGAGTTAAAAGCCTGGTCAAGAGGCAGGGCGGGGTTCCTTGTACACAGTTTTTGCCTAAGCTGCAGCAGCAGCAAGAGATAGACTGGAGAGGTCTAGAGTTCCACGAGGCCATGTGCTATACTAACACGGTCTAGCCCGGGAGGGCTGGGAGCTCGGGATGACCTATAACGGAAGCCCATAACCTGAAGAAACCGGGTTACTTTGTATGAACTGTATCCTGTGTACCCGACTGCGACCCGGATTCCGGCAGCTTGTGCCACTACTGTGTGTATCAGCAATAAAACCGGGTACTGTTTGAACTATTGCCGGGCTCAACGTGTTTCCTGACTTGCAATCCTGGCGCTGCCCCACATATGGTGGAGAATGCGGGCAGCCTGAACCACGAACTGCATGTCCGTACTGAAGCCGGCCACGTTACAGTTCAGGCCTGCCGCTGATATGGAGGAAATCCTAAGGCAGCTGGTACTTACCCAGCAGCGGCAGCAAGAGCAGCAACAGCGACACAAGGAGCAGCAGCTCCGACAGCAGGAGCAGCAGCAGTTGCGACAACAGGAGCAGTTTCCACAACAGCAGAAAACGAATGAACTGCTCCTGCAGCAAATCCTGGCCCTACGAGACCCGCCAGCAGCGCCTTCCCTGGAACGGCATGAGGCCCGGGACCGGTCGGCACTGCGGAAGCTGAGTCCAGAGGACGACGTAGAAGCCTTCCTCACAGTCTACGAGCGCACCGCAGAGTGAGAAGGCCTCCCTCCCGCTCAGTGGGCTGAAGTGGTGGCGCCATTCCTGATGGATGACGCCCAGAAGGCCTACACAGACCTCAGTTGGGAGGATGCACAGGACTACGCCAGACTCAAAGGTGAGATCCTTGCTAGACTGGGGGTTAATACTTATGTTCGAGCTCAACGGGTGTTTTCCTGGTCCTATGTGGAGTCCAAGCCGGCTCGCTCCCAGGCGTATGACTTATTGCAGTTGGTGAAACGGTGGCTCCAGCCTGAGAGCTTGACTCCGGGACAGATGGTGGAAAGGGTGGTGGTTGACCGGCTGGTTCGGTCTCTGCCGGTTGCGATACAGCATTGGGTGGGGCAACGGGACCCGGGTACCTTGGATCAGGTGGTCTGGGAGGCGCCAGAGGGCGTCTGCCGTGAGTTGGACGATGTCGGCATACCACGCGCATCTGGGCCAGTCTGGGGTGATAAGGATGACTGGAATCCCTTCCTGTCTGATTTACCGCACTACTCTGGGGATTAGAGGCAGGGGTGGGAAGATGTATAGGAGTTGAAATTGAGTCCAGTCCTGAACTAGGGCGTCCACTCCAAGGGACCGGGGGTCACGTGATCTGGCCATGAAATTGGGAACCTTGGCATTGAGATGTGATGCCATTAGATCCACATCCGAAGTCCCCCAGCGATGACAAATTTGCTGAAAGACTTCGGGGTGCAGGGACCACTCTCCTGAGTCTATGCCCTGGCGACTGAGGAAATCTGCTTCCCAGTTGTCTACTCCCGGGATGTGCACAGCGGACAGAGTCGATCCTGTTGATTCCGCCCAGTGAAGGTTCTGCGTTACCTCTCGCATTGCCTAGGCACTGCGGATTCCGCCCTGGTAATTGACATATGCCACGGCCGTGGCATTGTCTGACTGTATCCTGACGTGAGAGGCCGCTAGGAAACGCTGGAAGGCCCGCAATGCCAGGAAGATGGCTCGAATCTCCAGGACGTTGATGGGCATGGTGGATTCCGATGGAGACCATTTCCCCTGCGCTCTGTGGTGTCGGTACACCGCGCCCCATCCCGTTAGGCTGGCATCGGTTGTCAGAATCTTCCAGTGACCTGGTATAAACGATCTCCCCTGCCCATTGTGTTGGATTGTCAATGCAATTCTCTCCTCCCACACTTGACACACTGATAGCAACACCGCAGAAGAAATGCTAGCACAGGCTTCCAGTATCTGTTGTTTCAGATGCTGCCCATCTCGTATCTTCCCAGCATAGACAACTGCCTTCAGATGAGTGATGAGGCAAACTTTTTTGTGACTAGTGAAGTTACCAAACAAAACCACCGCAATTGGTCTGACACTAACCCACAGTGGATAGATCCCTCCAAGACTACAATTGCTACATGATTCATGTATTCAGTGGCATTGAGGTTTCCATTGATGAAGAATGGCCCCACTATCTTTGTACCTCATATACCACACCATACCATCAATTTTTGTGTTCCAACAGTGTTGGAGGGATCTATCCACTGTGGGTTAGTGTCAGACTAATAGCGGTGGTTTTGTTTGTTAACTTCACCATTCACAAAAAGTTTGCGTCATCACTCATCTGAAGGCAATTGTTTATGCTGGGAAGATACACAAGATGTGCAGAATCTGAAAGAACGGATAATGGAAGCCTGTGCTAGCATTACTTCTGTGGTGTTGCTGTCAGTGCGTCACGCGTGGAGAAGAGAGTTACATTGACAATCCAACACAATGGGTAACACTTTGAACAAAAACATCATTACCAAGAGAGAAAAGAATTTTCTCTTGATAAGACATCCAGTGGTCCCCATGTTTTACTTGTTGCCGAAAGTACACAAATCTGTGACAAAACCACCGGGTAGGCCCATAGTTATGGGAATCGGTGGGATTTTTGCCTTGCTCATACGTAGATTTTTATCCACAACCGTATGTTTTTTGCTTGGACTCATTCATCAGAGACTCCTCTGCTTGGATCTCCAAACTAGCCACCGCCAACATGTTTCATGAAATCCTAATGGTTACAATGGACGTTGAAGGTCTGCATGCGACACGATTTAGGTATTTCTGCTGCCTCTTACTTTTTAGACCGTAAAACTACAGCAAGTCATCTCCACGATTCCTTTCTATTAGATCTGTCACAAATGGTTCTTCAGAACAACTACTTTACATTTGATCGTGCCAATTATAGGCAACTTTCCGAAACAGCACTGGGTGCGAAATGCGCACCATCCTATGCGAATTTATTCCTAGGATGGTGGGAGGAGACCTGCGTTCACACCCATCCGAAGTATGCTGAATTTGTACCTTTCTAGTTCAGATTCATTGACGATGGCTTGTTCTTCTGCACTGGTTCCGTTATGGATTGCATGGATTTCATCAGGGACCTCAACTCAAACTGTCTGAACATTGTCTTAACTTCACAAAGTTCCACTGAGGAAGTTGATTTCTTGGACCTCAAGATTCTGCAGCAGAGAGGTAAGATCATCACAGCACTGCATAGGAAGGACACTACTACCAACAGTGTCCTACACTACCAGAGCTTTCATCCCCCCCACATGAGAAAAGCAATACCCAAAGGCCAATTTTATCATCTCAAGCATAACTGTACTGAAAATAACACCTTTTTGGAGGAGGCTAAGGACCTTTCACAGCGTTTCAAACAAAGGGGTTATTCCCCGTAAAGTCATATCACAAGCCTTTGAATCAACAGTACTTGCCAACCGAGGAGGACTTGCTCACCACAAAACCCAAGGTCGGTCCAGATAAACTGAGTAATCATCGCTTATAACAATCACTGGCACGACATCTATGGCATCTTAAATCGAAATTGGGCTGTCCTCGTGATTGACTCCAAGATCGAACAATTTGTAGGTGTCAAACCAAATATGGTTGCCAGGAGGGCCAAAAATCTGAGGGAACACCTTTCAGCAAGCCACTTCAAAAGACCAACCATCCCCTTGGGGAGAGGAGTAAAACTAACCAGAACCTACCCTTGCGGTGACTGCACAATATGTCCATACATGGTAGCTAGTAATAAGGTAGACCTTGCGGTCCTTCCAAACACAATTACCACCAACTGCTATGCTAACTGTCGCTCACATAATATTGAGTATGCTTTAATTTGCAGCTGCCCAAAGATATATGTTGGAAAGACCTTTCAAGAAGAAAAGGAAGAGGATCCAAAACTACATATCTTATGTGCGAATTCCAATCTTAAAAAAGGTAAGCCCATTAATTCTGTGGCTAAACATTTCTTGGAATGCCATCATAGCTCCCAAGGGGCATAAAAATTATTATGGTGGACAAGATAAAGAGAATTTTGTTTACGTACCGTAAATTCTTTTTTCTTTAATCATCAATGGGAGACCCAGACAATGGGGTTTAAGGCACTGCCCTCCGGAGGTCACACTAGGTACTACAAGTTTGTAGACACCGCCCCCTCCGCTTATAAACCCCTACCGCAGGGAACATCCTCAGTTTGGTCCATAAGCTGCGAGGAGACAAATAAACCACACCCGAAACGTCGGGAAGAAACCGTGCACAAACGGTTCAACAACCCGGATAACACTGTCCCAACAGGGAACAGAACAAATGCAAAACATGCAACGGAACAACTGGGTGGGTGCTGGGTCTCCCATTGATGATTAAAGAAAAAAGAATTTACGGTACGTAAACAAAATTCTCTTTTTTCTGGTCATCATAATGGGAGACCCAGACAATGGGGATGTCCAAAAGCAATACCCCAGGGCGGGAAGAGTTCCTCAAAAGACGGATAACCATGGTCCCCCTCAAAGGTGGGCAACCGCCGCCTGGAGGACCCGCCTGCCCAAACTAGCATCCGCAGAGGCATGGGCATGCACCATATAGTGCTTAGAGAAAGTGTGCAGGCTGGACCAAGTGGCCGCCTGACACACCTGTAGAGCCGAAGCTCGATGTCGCAAAGCCCAGGAGGCACCGACAGCTCTAGTAGAGTGAGCCTTCAATCCCACCGGGAGAGGCAAACCAGAGGACCTGTAAGCCTCTTGAATGGGAGCCTTGATCCATCTGGCCAAGGTTGACTTCGATGCCGCGGACCCCTTACAGCGACCTGTCGTAAGGACAAATAATGAATCCGAACTCCGGAAGGAGGCAGTCCTGGACACATAAATGCGTACAGCCCTCACGAGATCCAGAGTATGGAGATCGCGCTCAACCTGATGAACGGGAGCGGGGCAAAATGATGGGAGAACAATCTCCTGGTTCAGGTGAAAAGTGGAAACCACCTTTGGCAAGAATTCTGGCTGCGGGCGTAACACCACCTTGTCTTGGTGAACCACCAGGAAGGGCGACTTGCACGATAATGCAGCCAATTCTGAGACCCTTCTCAGAGACGTAATCGACACCAGAAAGACCACTTTCTGGGACAGACGAGACAGAGAAATGTCTCTCAGCGGCTCAAACGGTGGTTTCTGCAGTGCCGCCAGGACCATGTTAAGGTCCCAAGGATCCAGTGGTCGCCTGTAGGGCGGAACCACTCGAGACACCCCCTGCAGAAATTGACGGACCCTGGGAAGGAGCGCCAAGCGCCTGTCAAACAGCACTGAAAGAGCTGACACTTGACCCTTCAGGGAGCCGAGGGATAAACCCAATTCCAACCCCGACTGTAGGAAAGCCAACAATGTCGGGATGGACAAGGGCCACGGGGATCGGCCACCCGAGATACACCAGTTGAAGAAAATCTTCCACGTTCTGTGGTACATCTTCCTGGAAACAGGTTTCCTAGCCCTAGTCATAGTGGCAACTACCGTAGGAGAGAAACCTCTGGATGTCAGCAGCCAGGCCTCAAGAGCCATGCAGTCAATCTGAGGGCCCTGGAATTGAGGTGGAAGAATGGGCCTTGCGCGAGTAGATCTGCGCGCTCTGGAAGAGCCCACCGGTGTCCGCCTGACAGTCGCCACAGGTCCGGATACCAGGACCTCCTGGGCCAATCTGGAGCCACTAGAATGGCTACCCTGCACTCCGACCTGATCTTCCACAGAACCCTGGGAATCAGAGCCAGAGGCGGGAACACATACGGTAGATGGAAGCTGGACCAACTGAGGATCCCATGATCTCGCCATGTATTGCGGCACCTGATGATTCAGCCGCGAGGCCATCAGATCCACGTCCGGAGTGCCCCATCTGCTGCAGATGTCCCGGAAGACGTCTGGATGAAGGGACCACTCTCCGGCGTCCATCCCCTGCCGGCTCAGGTAATCGGCCTCCCAGTTCTCGACCCCTGGGATGTGAACTGCGGAGATCAGGCAGTCGTTGTCCTCCACCCAAGATAGAATGCGGTGGACTTCGGCGAGGGCCTGAGCACTTCTGGTCCCTCCCTGATGATTTATATAGGCGACGGCCGTCGCATTGTCGGACTGAACCCGGATGGGATGCCCCGACAGGAATTTCTGAAACGCCAAGAGCGCCAGATAGACCGCCTTGATCTCCAGCACGTTGATCTGCAACGCCGACTCCGACTGAGTCCAGAGTCCTTGAGCCCTGTGGTGTAAGAACACCGCACCCCAGCCCTTCAGACTGGCGTCGGTGGTCACCACTAACCATGACGGTTTGAGGAAAGACCGGCCCCGTGACAAATGACGTGGCTGGAGCCACCACTGTAGGGAATCCCTGGTCGGTTGTGAAAGGGTCACCAGCCGATTCAGAGAGATCATCCTCTTGTCCCATCTGCGGAGAATCTCCAGCTGGAGAGGACGGAGACGAAACTGTGCGAAAGGCACCGCCTCTATCGCAGCTACCATGCGTCCCACCAACCTCATCAATACCCGTAGGGATGATTGTGGTGACAGGAGGACATCCTGCACTCCTGATTGGATAGCCAGCTGCTTGGCTCGTGGCAGAGACACCAGGGCTGAGTCCGTGTGGAAGTCCATGCCCAGATATGTCAATGACTGGGTCGGAACCAGGGTCGACTTCTGGATATTGAGAAGCCACCCAAATTGTTCCAGAGACTTCATGGTCACCTCCAGGCTTTGCCGACAAAGGTGTTCCGATGGCGCCCTGACCAGTAGATCGTCCAGATAGGGTATTACGGCATGCCCCTGTACGTGCAGGAGAGCCATCATAGATGCCATCACTTTTGTGAACACCCTCGGTGCCGAGGCCAGCCCGAAAGGCAGCGCCACAAATTGGAAATGTTCTTCCCCCACTGCGAATCTCAACCAGCACTGATGGGCCGGTGCAATGGGCACGTGCAGGTAAGCGTCTCGGATATCGAGTGACGCGAGGAAGTCTCCCTGTGACACAGCCGCGATCACGGAGCGTAGGGATTCCATACGGAACTTCCGAACCAACACGTGACGGTTGAACAGTCTTAGGTCCAGAACCGGGCGGAAGGAGCCGTCCTTTTTTGGAACAATGAAGAGGGTGGAGTAAAAACCCCTGAACCTCTCCCCGGAAGGCACTGGGACCACAACTCCGTCTCTGCGGAGTCCCTCCAACACCAGCTGAAAAGCCTGAGCCTTTTCTGGAGATGGAACAGACCGATGGAATCGGTGTGTCGGCCGCGATGTCAGCTCTATCCTGTAGCCGCGTGAGACTACGTCTCTGATCCACTGATCTTGAACGTGGATCAACCACCTGTCCCGAAAACGGGACAGGCGGCCCCCCACCTGTAGGGCGGCAGGACTGGAGAGCGAGTCATGCGGAAGCGGGTTTGGGGGTGGCAGCCGCTGCCCCCGTTGGCTTCTTCTGACGACCTTTTGGGCGCCACTGAGTAGTGGGCTTGCCCCCTCTGTCCGTGCGAGCGGCCGAAGCTGACGACTGCGAGCTGGACCGAAAGGACCACTGTTTCGGGTTCCTTTTGACGGTATACCGTGGCTTGGGTTTATTCTGTGGGATCTTAGACTCCGCAGAATCCTTTATCAGCTTATCCAGCTCAGTGCCAAAAAGCCTGTCGCCAGAGAAAGGAAGATTCTGCAGAATCTTCTTAGACGTGGCATCCGAGTCCCAAAGACGCAGCCACAACAACCTGCGTATCGCAATCGCATTGGCCGAAGCCACAGCAGCGCGAGCAGCAGTTTCCAATGTTGCCGTCCTGGCGTAGTCCGCATAGGCTCTTACCCTTTCAGCGAGCGCCAGGACCTCAGAACTGGACCCCGCCAGGTCAGTGATACCATCCAAGCAGGATGTAATCGCCTGTAGGGTCCAGACCGTGGCAAAGTTAGGGGCGAATGAAGACCCCACAGCCTCATAAGACGACTTGGCGAGTTGTTCGACCTGTCTATCAGTCGCATCCTTCAACGAGGAGCTATCAGAGGCAGAGAATAGGGAGCGTGCAGCAATCCTGGTCATGGATGCGTCCACCTTCGGGGACTGCGACCACTCCTGAAGCACCTCCTGGGGAAAGGGGAAGCGATTGTCCTTAGATTTGCGGACATAACGCCGCCCAGGATGTAACCTGGGTGTTCTAACCACCCTTCCAAAATTAGTATGGTCCATAAAGGATCCACTTGGTCTAGCTTCCGGCCGTAGCCATTGATAGACCTCCTTCGGGTGCACGGTCACCTCCTCAGGGGGTGTCACGAGACGTAAGGTCTCGTTGATGGAGGACACCAGATCCTCCACCCCTTCCGGTGGTTCTGACACGGACCCGAGAATTGAACCCCCATCATCCTCATCATCCTCAGATGGACGCTCCTCCTCAGAGAGAGCCTGGAGCTCGGGTGATTCCTCAAGACGAGTCCGCTTAAGGGGTCTCACAGCCGAAGAAGGAGACACCCGGGGGTAACTGGAAGGAGTAGCTGGGCTGTCCAGTCTCCTATTAAGTGCCTCCAGGGATTGTGACATGGAGGACAACTGGGACAACAGAGATTCATTAATCTTGTTCTGTGTGTCCCATGGCCCTGGGAGCACCTGAACCTCAGGGTACAACACTGGAGCTGCTGTCTCAGCAGTATCAGCCCGGGCCTCTGGGCGACCGCAGTTATTGCAGGCCCCGTCAACCAGTGTCCCGTTGCATGTAGCACAGGCAGTGGTGGCATGTGCCGCCTTAGCAGCACGTTTTCCAGCTGAGGACATGCCCACAGCAGGGGAAAATAAGCCAATCTGTACAGATAAAAACCGGATGCCCGGTGGCTTACCGACCGCAGTCAAGCGGTGGGAGGAAGCGGTGTGTGTGTGCGGCCTCCGCGAGGGTTTCCGGTCTCCCCAGAAGTGCAGGCGTGCACTACAAGCAGATCCCAGCCGGGAAATGCAGGGAAAAGATGGCCGCCGACCGATAATCTGTGGGCGGCGCCGAAAACAAGCGGGAAGCACACACGTACGCCCATTATGACATCACCACAAGGGCTGCTCTTCCTATCCTCACAGGCAGCCTCCGCAATGGAGGTGCCGGAGCCCGCAGCGCGGGAAAGTATCGTAACAGTACAACACATAGACTGCATGTAAACAAACACCTGCAGCCCCTAGCCGCAGCCCCTGTGACCCACAGGGCGGTCAGCCATGGTGACCCCAGCACAGGGTACACCGCCAGAACCGCGGACCCGAGGGTAGCACGCGCGGTCTGAGTATCATAACACACAGTGTCAGATACTACCCCCAGGCACACCGGAGACCCACGAGGAATCTCAGTGCCAGTCCGGTCTGTAAGCACCTTTAGGGAGGCCTCGGACGGGGGTGCAGCACCAGTCCGGTCTGTAAGCACCATAATGGGAGGCCTCGGACTGGGCTGGCTCCAGTCCGGTCTGTAAGCACCATTTAGGGAGGCCTCGGACGGAGCGGAGCTGTGCAAGGCTCCAATCTCCCACTTCCCAGAGCCCCCTAGGAGGGATGGAAAGGAGTGCGGCAGCGTACCGGGAGAACACCATGTGCCCAGGCCCTAGGCCCTCCGATACCTCTACCTGCGTGTGCCACCAGGGTGAGCAGGGAGACTGCCGAAGATCCCGATCGGGACCCTTTTACCTTGTCTTCAGACGCCATCACGTAAGCTGTGAGAATGCTGTGAAGTGCAAGCAAAGCGTGATCCTCCGAGCACACTAAGTTTAAAACTGAGGATGTTCCCTGCGGTAGGGGTTTATAAGCGGAGGGGGCGGTGTCTACAAACTTGTAGTACCTAGTGTGACCTCCGGAGGGCAGTGCCCTAAACCCCATTGTCTGGGTCTCCCATTATGATGACCAGAAAAACATCTATCTGCAAGACGAACCTCACTGATGAGTTATTGAGGAGAGAAAGTAGGTGGATATATAGTCTACAGAGCTTGGATCCACAAGGAATTAACGAGGAACTACTTTTTAGTGGTTTCTATAAAAGGTGAGGGATGTCTGTCCCCATGAGCACCTACAACCATCTGAAAGCCTTTCTTCATCTTTTCTAGACACCTCGGGTCCCTGACTCCACCTATTAACGACACTACAAGACAAGAACTCTCTTAGAGGCTGGGAAACGAGATGCTTTTGGAGATCAGGACTCCATTCACCACTGTTGTGAAGACACAGGACTAAAGCACGGTTTTACTACAACGGATACCGGAAGATTGGTAGTACCTTGCAACAAGTCAACTTAAAGGGAACCAACCACCCCCAATGACCCCCCCGGACTATTAATATGGCTCCCTACACCCAGCACATACATGTGCTGCAATGTTTTTTCCTAAAAAAACTGCTTTTTAAAAGTGAAGATAATGCTTTATAAAGTTTCTACCGAAGGGACGGGTGGGCGTTACTTACATGGGGCTAAAGCCGGGTTGCAGCTGCCACTCATCATCCTGTGTCCCCTCGCAGCAGTAACGGCCAGCCCTTTCTTGTCGTCACAGCCTGGTGCACGGGCTCGCATGCCCGTGCACACGTCATCAGCTACAGCCGGGTAGCGAGCGCGCGCTCTGACTTCCACAGCCGAGCACAGGAAGTCAGAGCGCGCGCTCGCTACCCGGCTGTAGCTGATGACGTGTGCACGGGCATGCGAGCCCGTGCACCAGGCTGTGACGCTGAACAAAGGGCTGGCCGTTACTGCTGCGAGGGGACACAGGATGATGAGTGGCAGCTGCAACCCGGCTTTAGCCACAGCTAAGTAACGCCCACCCGTCCCTTCGTTAAATACTTTATAAAGCATTATCTTCACTTTTAAAAAGCAGTTTTTTTAGCAAAAAACATTGCAGCACATGTATGTGCTGGGTGTAGGGAGCCATATTAATAGTCCGGGGGGGTCATTGGGGGTGGTTGGTTCCCTTTAAAACGTTGCTCACCAAGAAGCCTTGTAAAGGGTCAATGTGAAATTCTGCTTACTCGGGAACTTGTAAGATGGTTTCCACAATTTGGATGTAAGCCAAGGAACCTTAAGGATATGCCTGTACTTTCAGGGTTGTGGACTTTTGAGACTCAACTGAGACCAGAATTCCTTGGCTTTGTTCCCCTTGTTTAGGTTGGACTAACTCTTTGCAATGTACTTTCGAACCAGAACTCAATCCTATGAGATTCCCTGATTCTATTAGGGGTGTTCAATATTTAGACTTATGAAATATGGGAGTCACCCTTTTTGAGACCTACAAGCAGGCGTTTACTTGCTCTCTATCATATTTTCCTTTATTCTTTTTTTCATTACAGGAGCTATCAGGATCAATCTTCACTGTTTCCTCCCCCCTCCCCTTTAATTTGTTCTTTCCTACATCAACCTCCAAAAACATTTTCAGGACCGCTATTCCGGGTCATCAAAAATACAGATGGGAATTCAACGTGCACGTGGTTTAAACTTTTTTTTCCCTGAACTTTGTTTTTCAGGACTGCACAGATGCCAGATATTAACCCTCTTTTCTACAGTCATCTTTTACCCTTACAGGATTTTATCCACAGTACAGAAATCTTTGGTTATCATTGAGTCCATCCTACTGTCTATGTGGACCATCATCACTGGTATACTAAAACATACTTACTTTCTACTTTTATATTAGGAGTATAGTGTTAAAATGATTTACAGATAGACCAATTTAGTCTTTACATGTGTATTCATACTTTACCTTTTGTTTCCAGCCAGAGGATCTAAATGATTCATTGAATGCTCTGATACTACGTTCCTCCACCCCGCCCAAACACGACGCGTTTTGCCCCCGCCCATCTAGGAAGCAGCTGCTTCCTCGCAAAAACGCGCCTCTATTATAAAATAAGACTGGGCGGACTGTGCATGCGCAGCCATCGCTACGCGACGACAGCAACAAACCTCCTGCTACTAGCGCCTGTGCATATGAGTACTTCCGCACGCCACCATCCGGTATACACGATGCATGTGCGACTTTCATTGATTACCAGGTACTATTTAAAACACACTTTTTAGCATAGCTGTAGCACTCTTCCCCTGAGGAAGCTGTCCCCAGAGGCAGCGACACGCTGTCTATGCCCTAACTTCATTTGCAGGTTTCAGATGACCTCTCTAGATCGGTACAGTACTGGCAGGCTCGTGGTGTTCCAACATGAGACTGTGTGTTCCTCCAGGTTCTTATACACCTATTAGGCGACTTATTGCTGCATACTGGAAACGTGTAGCTGTACATATCTTACTTCAGTTTCTGCTAAACATCTTCGTTAAATCTAATGGTCGGTCTTAAACCCAATAATGACCAGATAAGAGATTTTTTTCACAGATAAAGGGAGCCTTTTTGCTCCTTTTTTCTTGTCATTAATGCTACTATAGCTTTGCATATGCTACATTGATGTTTTTGCCGCTGGTTATTCAGCCAAACCTCATTCTGCAAGAGGTTTATCTTGAGGAGCTCTTCATAAATGCAATAATTTTGGCTTGTACAATCTTAAGAGATATTCTGCTTTTATATACTGATAAAGGGTTCCCTATGATTCTTAAGTTTTTGCAGTACAATATCTATTTGTTATTTCAAAACTCTCTTTGCAGCATATGTTTGCCAGTATCCAATTCCCATCTGAATATATATGTGTATATCAGTTCCTTATAGAACATAGATGCTTATATAAACATTCCAGGGCATGGACATAAGTTGTAACTTTCGTGTGTGTTACACTCAGTTTTTACTTGTTTTTAAACAGTGTGAGTCAAATTATGTGTTTTTCTGATATATTATGCTCACTAAAATTTTGCTTTTGTGTGTACAATTTCCTGGATCCCGGACAACAATACACGTTACTTTTTTTCATTTTTTTTATTAAGAGTGGGAGAAGAGGGTTGCATTAATAATCCAACACAATGGGCAGCACTTGGAACACATTTTATAAATGGTCATAAACTTGTAAATAAATCATGAAAGAATTAAGTTACGTTAAAACTAAGCATACCATTGTTTTTCTTATGAAATTCTCAATATCTTTGATGTGTCACATGACCCTCTTCCCATTTAAAAAAATAAAGTTGGATCCAAAATGTCCGAATTCGAAAAGGCCGCAATGGTCACCACTCATCTGGAAAAGTTTTCCCCCTCCCATATACTAATGTGCCACAAACAGGAAGTTGATATCACCAACCATTCCCATTTTATTTAGGTGCATCCATATAAATGGCCAACCTGGTATATCTATATTTTTGCTTTAGTCATTGTATTTTTTACAATTGTTACTAATGACTGTTTGTATATGAATGTCTGAATTGTAAAACGCTGCGGAATATGTCGGGGCTAGATAAAGATTATTATTTCTATTATTGTATGTTGTATAAATAACTTACATCTCGTCCACATCTATAGGGCGGCAACGTTTTTTTCTCTGATCCAATCTTTTAGATCTAAAAAAAACACAAAACATTACTACATGCATGTAAAGAAACATGAGGTTCAATTAAAAAGATTGACAAACTAAGCTGTTTTCACGGATAGCACTGCAACCTTTGATATTTTGGGACAATGTTCACATATATCAAATATTTTCAGTAAAAAATAAATAAAATCTGTGTCATATCTGATTTTGAACCAAATGTTGGATTAAAATCAGCATTGCAAGTCTATGTGTCAGTAAAAAACATCGGACGACACTAAGATAACATCGGAGTGCAGTCTGGTTTTCATGGACTGACAGAATGGAGACAGTGGAGAAACTTTCTTTTCTCTCCTCATGTTATATGACAAACCGATGCCAATCTGATGTAACTGTTCAAATTCCAAATTAATGACTGTTTGTATATGAACTTCTGAATTGTAAAACGCTGCGGAATATGTCGGGGCTAGATACAGATTAATGTTTCTATTATTGTATGTTGTGTAAAAAACTTACATCGATGCCTTTGTGGCGTGTTCACCTATCTCGTCCACATCTATAGAGCGGCAAGGTTTTTTTCTCTGATCCAATCTTTCAGATCTAAAAAAAAACACAAAACATTACTACATGCATGTAAAGAAACATGAGGTTCAATTAAAAAGATTGACAAACTAAGCTGTTTTCACGGATAGCACTGCAACCTTTGATATTTTTGGACAATGTTCACATATATCAAATATTTTCAGTAAAAAATAAATAAAATCTGTGTCATATCTGATTTTGAACCAAATGTTGGATTAAAATCAGCATTGCAAGTCTATGTGTCAGTCAAAAACATCGGACGACACTAATATAACATCCGAGTGCAGTCTGGTTTTCATGGACTGACAGAATGGAGACAGTGGAGAAACTTTCTTTTCTCTCCTCATGTTATATGAAAAACCGATGCCAATCTGATGAAACGCTATTCAAATTCCAAATTAATGACTGTTTGTATATGAACTTCTGAATTGTAAAACGCTGCGGAATATGTCGGGGCTAGATAAAGATTATTATTTCTATTATTGTATGTTGTGTAAATAACTTACATCGATGCCTTTGTGGCGTGTTCACCTATCTCGTCCACATCTATAGAGCGGCAAGGTTTTTTTCTCTGATCCAATCTTGTAGGAGATCTAAAAAAAACACAAAACATTACTACATGCATGTAAAGAAACATGAGGTTCAATTAAAAAGATTGACAAACTAAGCTGTTTTCACGGATAGCACTGCAACCTTTGATATTTCGGGACAATGTTCACATATATCAAATATTTTCAGTAAAACATAAATAAAATCTGTGTCATATCTGATTTTGAACCAAATGTTGGATTCAAATCAGCATTGCAAGTCTATGTGTCAGTCAAAAACATCGGACGACACTAAGATAACATCCGAGTGCAGTCTGGTTTTTATGGACTGACAGAATGGAGACAGTGGAGAAACTTTCTTTTCTCTCCTCATGTTATATGACAAACCGATGCCAATCTGATGAAACTCTATTCAAATTCCAAATTAATGACTGTTTGTATATGAACTTCTGAATTGTAAAACGCTGCGGAATATGTCGGGGCTAGATAAAGATTATTATTTCTATTATTGTATGTTATGTAAATAACTTACATCGATGCCTTTGTGGCGTGTTCACCTATCTCGTCCACATCTATAGAGCGGCAAGGTTTTTTTCTCTGATCCAATCTTTTAGGAGATCTAAAAAAAACACAAAACATTACTACATGCATGTAAAGAAACATGAGGTTCAATTAAAAAGATTGACAAACTAAGCTGTTTTCACGGATAGCACTGCAACCTTTGATATTTCGGGACAATGTTCACATATATCAAATATTTTCAGTAAAAAATAAATAAAATCTGTGTCATATCTGATTTTGAACCAAATGTTGGATTCAAATCAGCATTGCAAGTCTGTGTGTCAGTCAAAAACATCGGACGACACTAAGATAACATCCGAGTGCAGTCTGGTTTTCATGGACTGACAGAATGGAGACAGTGGAGACACTTTCTTTTCTCTCCTCATGTTATATGACAAACCGATGCCAATCTGATGAAACTCTATTCAAATTCCAAATTAATGACTGTTTGTATATGAACTTCTAAATTGTAAAACGCTGCGGAATATGTCGGGCCTAGATAAAGATTATTATTTCTATTATTGTATGTTGTGTAAATAACTTACATCGATGCCTTTGTGGCGTGTTCACCTATCTCGTCCACATCTATAGAGCGGCAAGGTTTTTTTCTCTGATAAAATCTTTTAGGAGATCTAAAAAAAACACAAAACATTACTACATGCATGTAAAGAAACATGAGGTTCAATTAAAAAGATTGACAAACTAAGCTGTTTTCACGGATAGCACTGCAACCTTTGATATTTCGGGACAATGTTCACATATATCAAATATTTTCAGTAAAAAATAAATAAAATCTGTGTCATATCTGATTTTGAACCAAATGTTGGATTCAAATCAGCATTGCAAGTCTATGTGTCAGTCAAAAACATCGGACGACACTAATATAACATCCGAGTGCAGTCTGGTTTTCATGGACTGACAGAATGGAGACAGTGGAGAAAAAGAGAATTTTGTTTACGTACCGTAAATTCTTTTTTCTTTAATCATCAATGGGAGACCCAGACAATGGGGTTTAGGGCACTGCCCTCCGGAGGTCACACTAGGTACTACAAGTTTGTAGACACCGCCTCCTCCGCTTATAAACCCCTACCGCAGGGAACATCCTCAGTTTGGTCTACAAGCTGCGAGGAGGAAATAAACCACACCCGAAACATCGGGAAGAATGCCGTGCACAGACGGTTCAACAACCCGGCAAACGCTGTCTCAACAGAGAACAGAGCAAATGCAAAACATGCAAAGGAACAACTGGGCGGGTGCTGGGTCTCCCATTGATGATTAAAGAAAAAAGAATTTACGGTACGTAAACAAAATTCTCTTTTTTCTGGACATCATAATGGGAGACCCAGACAATGGGGATGTCCTAAAGCAATACCCCAGGGCGGGAATAGTTCCTCAACAAGACGGATAACACATGGTTCCCTTTTAAAGGTGGGCAACCGCCGCCTGGAGAACCCGCCTGCCCAAACTTGCATCCGCAGAGGCATGGGCATGCACCATATAGTGCTTAGAGAAAGTGTGCAGGCTGGACCAAGTGGCCGCCTGACACACCTGTAGAGCAGACGCTCTATGTCGCAAAGCCCAGGAGGCACCTACGGCTCTGGTAGAGTGAGCCTTCAATCCCACCGGGAGAGGCAAACCAGAAGCCCGGTAAGCCTCCTGGATGGAAGCCTTAATCCATCTGGCCAATGTCGACTTCGACGCCGCGGACCCCTTACAGCGACCTGTCGTAAGAACAAATAAGGAATCCGAACTCCTAAAGGAGGCGGTCCTAGACACATAAATGCGTATAGCTCTCACGAGATCCAGAGTATGGAGGTCGCGTTCAACCTGATGAACGGGAGCGGGGCAAAATGATGGAAGAACAATCTCCTGGTTCAGGTGGAAAGTTGAAACCACCTTCGGCAAGAATTCTGGCCGTGGACGCAACACCACCTTGTCTTGGTGAACCACCAGAAAGGGTGACTTGCACGATAGTGCAGCCAATTCTGATACCCTGCTCAGAGAGGTAATTGCCACCAGAAAAGCCACCTTCTGGGACAGACGCGATAGAGAAACCTCTCTTAGCGGCTCAAACGGAGGTTTCTGTAATGCCGCCAGGACCATGTTAAGGTCCCAAGGGTCTAGAGGTCTCTTGTAGGGCGGAACCATCCGTGACACCCCCTGCAGAAATTGACAGGCGATTGGCGCTACTCCCGAAGGTCCGTCAAACAGCACTGAAAGTGCTGATACTTGACCCTTCAAAGAGCCAAGGGATAACCCCAATTCCAAACCCGACTGTAGGAAAGCCAACAACGTCGGGATGGACAAAGGCCATGGAGTTCGTCCGCCAGAGGCACACCAAGTAAAAAAGATTTTCCACGTTCTGTGGTACATCTTCCTGGAAACTGGCTTTCTAGCCCGATTCATAGTGGCAACCACCGTAGGGGAGAACCCCCTGAATGTCAGCAGCCAGGCCTCAAGAGCCATGCAGTCAATCTGAGGGCCCTGGAATTGAGGTGGAAGAATGGGCCTTGCGCGAGTAAATCTGCGCGTTCTGGAAGAGCCCACCTGTGTCCGCCTGACAGTTGCCACAGGTCCGGATACCAGGACCTCCTGGGCCAGTCTGGAGCCACTAGAATGGCTACCCTGCATTCCGACCTGATTTTCCACAGCACCCTGGGAATCAGAGCCAGAGGCGGGAACACATATGGTAGATGGAATCTGGACCAAGTCAAGATCAGGGCGTCCGCTCCCAGAGACTGGGGTTCCCATGACCTCGCCATGTATTGCGGAACCTGATGATTCAGCCGCGAGGCCATCAGATCCACGTCCGGAGTGCCCCATCTGCTGCAGATGTCCTGGAAGACGTCTGGATGAAGAGACCACTCTCCGGCGTCCATCCCCTGCCGGCTCAGATAGTCGGCCTCCCAGTTTTCGACCCCTGGGATGTGAACTGCGGAGATCAGGCAGTTGTTGTCCTCCGCCCAGGATAGGATGCGGTGGACTTCGGCCAGAGCCTCTGCACTCCTGGTTCCTCCTTGATGATTTATATAAGCGACGGCCGTCGCATTGTCGGACTGAACCCGAATGGGTTGTCCTGAGAGGAATCTCTGAAAAGCCAGGAGTGCCAGATAGATCGCCTTGATCTCCAGTACGTTGATCTGCAACGCCGACTCCGACTGAGTCCAGAGGCCTTGGGCCCTGTGGTGTAAGAACACCGCTCCCCAGCCCTTCAGACTGGCGTCGGTGGTCACCACTAACCATGACGGTTTGATGAAGGACCGGCCCCGAGACAAGTGATGTGGCTGTAGCCACCACTGCAGGGAATCCCTGGTCGGTAGGGAAAGGGTCACCAGCCGATTCAGAGAGATCGTCCTCTTGTCCCACCTGCGGAGAATCTCCAGCTGAAGAGGACGGAGGCGAAATTGTGCGAACGGCACCGCCTCTATTGCTGCCACCATGCGCCCCACCAGCTTCATCAACACCCGTAGAGATGATTGTGGTGACAGGAGGACTGCTTGTACTCCTGATTGGATCGCCATCTGTTTGACTCGTGGCAGAGACACCAGGGCTGAGGCTGTGTTGAAGTCCATGCCCAGATATGTCAAAGACTGGGTCGGAACTAGCGTTGACTTCTGAATATTGAGGAGCCAACCGAACTGTTCCAGGGACCGCATGGTCACATCCAGGCTCTCTTGACAGAGGTGTTCTGATGGCGCCCTGACCAGCAGGTCGTCTAAATAGGGAATGACGGCATGTCCCTGCATGTGCAGGAGAGCCATCATGGAGGCCATCACTTTTGTGAACACCCGCGGTGCCGAGGCCAACCCGAACGGCAGCGCCACAAATTGGAAGTGTTCTTCCCCCACTGCGAATCGCAACCAGTGCTGATGAGCCGGTGCAATGGGTACGTGAAGGTAAGCGTCTCTGATATCTATGGACGCTAGGAAGTCCCCCTGTGACACAGCTGCGATCACGGAGCGCAGTGATTCCATACGGAACTTCCGAACCAACACGTGCTGGTTGAACAACTTCAGGTCCAGTACTGGGCGGAGGGATCCGTCCTTCTTCGGGACGATAAAGAGGTTGGAGTAAAAACCCCTGAACCTCTCTCCGGAAGGCACCGGGACCACCACTCCGTCTCTGCGGAGACCCTCCAACACCTGGTAAAAAGCCTGAGCCTTTTCTGGTGATGGGACCGACCGATGGAATCGGGATATCGGCTTTGACGTCAGCTCTATCCTGTAACCTCGCGAGATCACGTCTCGAACCCACTGATCTTGAACGTGAAGTAGCCACTTGTCCTGAAAGCGAGACAAGCGGCCCCCCACCTGTGGGGAGGCAGGATGAGAGAGCGAGTCATGTAGAGGCGGGTTTGGGGGTGGCAGCTGCCGCCCCCGCCGGCTTCTTTGGACGACTCTTAGAGCGCCACTGAGAAGCGGGCTTTCCCCCTCGGTCCGTGCGAGCGGACGGTGCTGATGACTGCGAGCTGGAACGAAAGGACCACTGTTTTGGGTTCCTTTTAACGGTATACCGTGGCTTAGGCTTATTCTGCGGTATCTTAGACTCAGCAGAATCCTTTATCAGCTTATCCAGTTCGGTGCCAAAAAGCCTGTCACCAGCAAACGGAAGATTCTGCAAAATCTTCTTGGATGTGGCATCTGAGTCCCAAAGACGCAGCCACAACAACCTGCGGATCGCTATAGCATTGGCCGAAGCCACAGCTGAGCGAGTGGCAGTTTCCAGAGTCGCCGTCCTGGCGTAGTCCGCATAGGCCCTTGCCCTTTCGGTAAGTGCTAGGACCTCTGGACTGGATCTTGCCAGGTCAGAGATACCATCCAAGCAGGTAGTAATCGCTTGTAAGGTCCAGACCGTGGCAAAATTAGGGGCAAATGAAGACCCCACAGCCTCATAGGAAGACTTGGCGAGTTGCACGACCTGTCTATCCGTCGCATCCTTCAGCGAGGAGCTATCAGAGGCAGAGAAAAGGGAGCGTGCAGCAATCCTGGTCATGGAAGCGTCCACCTTCGGGGACTGCGACCACTCCTGAAGCACCTCCTGGGAGAAGGGGAATCGATTGTCCTTGGGTTTACGGACATAGCGCCGCCCAGGGTGTAACCTGGGAGCTCTAACCACCCTTCCAAAATTCGTGTGATCCATGAAGGAACCACTTGGTCTAGCCTCTGGTCGCAGCCATTGATAGACCTCCTTCGGGTGCACCGTCACCTCCTCAGGGGGTGTCACGAGACGTAAGGTCTCGTTGATAGAGGACACCAGATCCTCCACCCCGTCTGGTGGTTCAGATATAGACACAGACCCGAAATTTGAACCCCCATCATCGTCCTCACCATCAGAGGAACGCTCCTCCTCAGAGAGAGCCTGGAGCTCGGGTGACTCCTCACGACGAGCCCGCTTAAGGGGTCTCACAGCAGAAGAGGGAGACACCCGGGGGTAACTGGACGGAGTAGCTGGGCTATCCAGCCTCCTATTAAGTGCCTCCAGGGATTGCGACATGGAGGACAGCTGGGACAACAGAGATTCATTGATCTTGTTCTGAGTCTCCCATGGCCCTGAGATCACCTGAACCTCAGGGTATAGCACCAGAGCTGCTGACTCAGCAGTGCCAGCCCGGGCCTCTGGGCGTCCGCAGTTATTGCAGGACCCCTCCACCAGTGTTCCATTGCATGTAGCACAGGTAATGGTGGTCTCTGCCGCCCTAGCAGCACGCTTCCCAGCTGAGGACATCGCCACAGTAGGGGAAGATAAGCCAAATTGCAGACAACAAAACCGGGAATCCCGGTGGCTTACCGACCGCAGTAAAGCGGTATGAGGAAGCGGTGTGTGTGTGTGACCTCCGCGACGGTTTCCGGTCTCCCCTTTTAGTGAAGACGCACGCTGCATACGAATCCCAACCGGGAAGTGAGGGTAAAGATGGCCGCCGACAGTGAAACTGTGGGCGGCGCCGAAGACACGCGGGAAACACACACACACGCCCATCGATGACGTCACCGCACGGGCTGCTTCCCATCCTCCAAGCAGCCTCAGCATGAGGGAGCCGGAGCCCGCAGCGCGGGAAAAAGTGTAAAAAGTTATTCCCAGACTGCATGCACAAAACAAACATCCGCAGCCCACGGCCTCAGCCCCTGTGACACACAGGGCGGTCAGCCAGGGTGACCCCAGCACAGGGTACACCCGCAGAACCGCGGACCCGAGGGTAACGCGCGGTCTGAGTGTCATGAAACACATAAAGTGCCAGACACTACCCCCAGGCACACAGGAGACACAGAGTGCCTCAGTGCCGGTCCGGTCTGTAAGCACCATTTAGGGAGGCCTCGGACGGGGGTGCAGCACCAGTCCGGAGTGTAAGCACCATTTAGGGAGGCCTCGGACTGGGCTGGCTCCAGTCCGGTCTGTAAGCACCATTTAGGGAGGCCTCGGACGGAGCGGAGCTGTGCAAGGCTCCCATCTCCCACTCTCCAGAGCCCCCCAGAGAGAGATGGAAAGGAGCGTGACAGCGTACCGGGAGAACACGAAGTGTCCAGGCTCTAGGCCCTCCGGTACCTCCACCAGCGTGTGCCACTAAGGGTGAGCGGGGAGGCTGTCACAGGTCCCGATAGGACCATATTACCTTGTCTTCAGACGCCATCACGTAAGTAGTGAGAATGCAGTGAAGTGCAAGCAAAGCGTGATCCTCCGAGCACACTAAGTTTAAAACTGAGGATGTTCCCTGCGGTAGGGGTTTATAAGCGGAGGAGGCGGTGTCTACAAACTTGTAGTACCTAGTGTGACCTCCGGAGGGCAGTGCCCTAAACCCCATTGTCTGGGTCTCCCATTATGATGTCCAGAAAACTTTCTTTTCTCTCCTCATGTTATATGAAAAACCGATGCCAATCTGATGAAACGCTATTCAAATTCCAAATTAATGACTGTTTGTATATGAACTTCTGAATTGTAAAACGCTGCGGAATATGTCGGGGCTAGATAAAGACTATTATTTCTATTATTGTATGTTGTGTAAATAACTTACATCGATGCCTTTGTGGCGTGTTCACCTATCTCGTCCACATCTATAGAGCGGCAAGGTTTTTTTCTCTGATAAAATCTTTTAGGAGATCTAAAAAAACACAAAACATTACTACATGCATGTAAAGAAACATGAGGTTCAATTAAAAAGATTGACAAACTAAGCTGTTTTCATGGATAGCACTACAACCTTTGATATTTCGGGACAATGTTCACATATATCAAATATTTTCAGTAAAAAATAAATAAAATCTGTGTGATATCTGATTTTGAACCAAATGTTGGATTCAAATCAGCATTGCAAGTCTGTGTGCCAGTCAAAAACATCGGACGACACTAAGATAACATCCGAGTGCCGTCTGGTTTTCATGGACTGACAGAATGGAGACAGTGGAGAAACTTTCTTTTCTCTCCTCATGTTATATGACAAACCGATGCCAATCTGATGAAACTCTATTCAAATTCCAAATTAATGACTGTTTGTATATGAACTTCTGAATTGTAAAACGCTGCGGAATATGTCGGGGCTAGATAAAGATTATTGTTTCTATTATTGTATGTCGTGTAAAAAACTTACAGCGATGCCTTTGTGGCGTGTTCACCTATCTCGTCCACATCTATAGAGCGGCAAGGTTTTTTTCTCTGATTAAATCTTTTAGGAGATCTAAAAAAAACACAAAACATTACTACATGCATGTAAAGAAACATGAGGTTCAAATAAAAAGATTGACAAACTAAGCTGTTTTCACGGATAGCACTGCAACCTTTGATATTTTGGGACAATGTTCACATATATCAAATATTTTCAGTAAAAAATAAATAATAAAATCTGTGTCATATCTGATTTTGAACCAAATGTTGGATTCAAATCAGCATTGCAAGTCTATGTGTCAGTCAAAAACATCGGACGACACTAAGATAACATCCGAGTGCAGTCTGGTTTTTATGGACTGACAGAATGGAGACAGTGGAGAAACTTTCTTTTCTCTCCTCATGTTATATGACAAACCGATGCCAATTTGATGAAACTCTATTCAAATTCCAAATTAATGACTGTTTGTATATGAACTTCTGAATTGTAAAACGCTGCGGAATATGTCGGGGCTAGATAAAGATTATTATTTCTATTATTGTATGTTGTGTAAATAACTTACATCGATGCCTTTGTGGCGTGTTCACCTATCTCGTCCACATCTATAGAGCGGCAAGGTTTTTTTTCTCTGATCCAATCTTGTAGGAGATCTAAAAAAAACACAAAACATTACTACATGCATGTAAAGAAACATGAGGTTCAATTAAAAAGATTGACAAACTAAGCTGTTTTCACGGATAGCACTGCAACCTTTGATATTTCGGGACAATGTTCACATATATCAAATATTTTCAGTAAAAAATAAATAAAATCTGTGTCATATCTGATTTTGAACCAAATGTTGGATTCAAATCAGCATTGCAAGTCTATGTGTCAGTCAAAAACATCGGACGACACTAAGATAACATCCGAGTGCAGTCTGGTTTTTATGGACTGACAGAATGGAGACAGTGGAGAAACTTTCTTTTCTCTCCTCATGTTATATGACAAACCGATGCCAATTTGATGAAACTCTATTCAAATTCCAAATTAATGACTGTTTGTATATGAACTTCTGAATTGTAAAACGCTGCGGAATATGTCGGGGCTAGATAAAGATTATTATTTCTATTATTGTATGTTGTGTAAATAAACTTACATCGATGCCTTTGTGGCGTGTTCACCTATCTCGTACCACATCTATAGAGCGGCAAGGTTTTTTTCTCTGATAAAAATCTTTTAGGAGATCTAAAAAAAACACAAAACATTAATACATGCATGTAAAGAAACATGAGGTTCAATTAAAAAGATTGTCAAACTAAGCTGTTTTCACGGATAGCACTGCAACCTTTGATAATTTCGGGACAATGTTCACATATATCAAATATTTTCAGTAAAAAATAAATAAAATCTGTGTCATATCTGATTTTGAACCAAATGTTGGATTCAAATCAGCATTGCAAGTCTATGTGTCAGTCAAAAACATCGGACGACACTAAGATAACATCCGAGTGCAGTCTGGTTTTTATGGACTGACAGAATGGAGACAGTGGAGAAACTTTCTTTTCTCTCCTCATGTTATATGACAAACCGATGCAATTTGATGAAACTCTATTCAAATTCCAAATTAATGACTGTTTGTATATGAACTTCTGAATTGTAAAACGCTGCGGAATATGTCGGGCTAGATAAAGATTATTATTCTATTATTGTATGTTGTGTAAATAACTTACATCGATGCCTTTGTGGCGTGTTCACCTATCTCGTCCACATCTATAGAGCGGCAAGGTTTTTTTCTCTGATCCAATCTTGTAGGAGATCTAAAAAAACACAAAACATACTACATGCATGTAAAGAAACATGAGGTTCAATTAAAAAGATTGACAAACTAAGCTGTTTTCACGGATAGCACTGCAACCTTTGATATTTCGGGACAATGTTCACATATATCAAATATTTTCAGTAAAAAATAATAAAATCTGTGTCATATCTGATTTTGAACCAAATGTTGGATCAAATCAGCATTGCAAGTCTGTGTGTCAGTCAAAAACATTCGACGACACTAAGATAACATCCGAGTGCAGTCTGGTTTTTATGGACTGACAGAATGGAGACAGTGGAAACTTTCTTTTCTCTCCTCATGTTATATGACAAACCGATGCCAATTTGATGAAACTCTATTCAAATTCCAAATTAATGACTGTTTGTATATGAACTTCTGAATTGTAAAACGCTGCGGAATATGTCGGGGCTAGATAAAGATTATTATTTCTATTATTGTATGTTGTGTAAAAAACTTACATCGATGCCTTTGTGGCGTGTTCACCTATCTCGTCCACATCTATAGAGCGGCAAGGTTTTTTTCTCTGATAAAATCTTTTAGGAGATCTAAAAAAAAAGAGAATTTTGTTTACGTACCGTAAATTCTTTTTTCTTTAATCATCAATGGGAGACCCAGACAATGGGGGTTTAGGGCTCCGCCCTCCGGAGGTCACACTAGGTACTACAAGTTTGTAGACACCGCCTCCTCCGCTTATAAACCCCCACCGTAGGAAACATCCTCAGTTTAGTCCATAAGCTGCGAGGAGAAAAACGAACCACACCCGAAACATCGGGAAGAATACCGTGCACAGACGGTTTGAACAACCCGGAAAAACACTGTCTCAACAGAGAACAGATCAAATGCAAACATGCAACGGAACAACTGGGTGGGTGCTGGGTCTCCCATTGATGATTAAAGAAAAAAGAATTTACGGTACGTAAACAAAATTCTCTTTTTTCTGGTCATCATAATGGGAGACCCAGACAATGGGGATGTCCTAAAGCAATACCCCAGGGCGGGAAGAGTTCCTCAACAAGACGGATAATACACGGTCCCCCTTAAAGGTGGGCAACCGCCGCCTGGAGGACCCGCCTGCCCAAACTTGCGTCCGCAGAGGCATGGGCATGCACCATATAGTGCTTTGAGAAAGTGTGCAGGCTGGACCAGGTGGCCGCCTGACACACCTGTAGAGCAGATGCTCGATGTCGCAAGGCCCATGAGGCACCTACAGCTCTAGTAGAGTGTGCCTTCAAACCCACCGGGAGAGGCAAACCAGAAGACCGGTATGCCTCCTGAATGGGAGCCTTGATCCATCTGGCCAAGGTCGACTTCGAAGCCGCGGACCCCTTACAGCGACCCATCGTGAGGACAAATAAAGAATCCGAACTCCTAAAGGAGGCGGTCCTGGACACATAAATGCGTACAGCTCTCACGAGATCCAAAGTATGGAGGTCGCGCTCAACATGATGAACGGGAGCGGGGCAAAATGATGGGAGAACAATCTCCTGGTTTAAGTGGAAAGTTGAAACCACCTTCGGCAAGAATTCAGGCCGCGGGCGCAACACCACCTTGTCTTGGTGAACCACCAGAAAGGGTGACTTGCACGAAAGTGCAGCCAATTCTGAGACCCTTCTCAGAGACGTAATTGCCACCAGAAAAACCACCTTCTGGGACAGACGAGAGAGAGAGATGTCTCTCAGTGGCTCAAACGGCGGTTTCTGCAGTGCCGCCAGGACCATGTTGAGGTCCCAAGGGTCCAGAGGTCGTTTGTAAGGCGGAGCCACCCGAGACACCCCCTGCAGAAATTGACGAACCTTCGGTAGGAGCGCCAAGCGCCTGTCAAACAGCACTGAAAGTGCTGATACTTGACCTTTCAGAGAGCCAAGGGATAATCCCAACTCCAAACCCGACTGTAGGAAGGCCAACAATGTCGGGATGGACAGGGGCCACGGTGAGCGTCCACCAGAGGCACACCAGGAGAAAAAGATTTTCCACGTTCTGTGGTATATCTTCCTGGAGACAGGTTTCCTTGCCCGATTCATCGTGGCAACCACCGTAGGAGAGAAGCCCCTGGATGTCAGCAGCCAGGCCTCAAGAGCCATGCAGTCAATCTGAGGGCCCTGGAATTGAGGTGGAAGAATGGCCCTTGCGCGAGTAGATCTGCGCGTTCTGGAAGAGCCCACCGGTGTCCGCCTGACAGTTGCCAGAGGTCCGGGTACCAGGACCTCCGGGGCCAATCTGGAGCCACTAGAATGGCTACTCTGCATTCTGTCCTGATTTTTCACAGAACCCTGGGAATCAGAGCGAGAGGCGGGAACACATATGGCAGCTGGAAGCTGGACCAACTCAGGATCAGGGCATCCGCCCCCAGAGACTGAGGATCCCACGATCGTGCCATGTATTGGGGTACCTGATGATTCAGCCGTGAGGCCATCAGATCCACGTCCGGAGTGCCCCATTTGCTGCAGATGTCCCGGAAGACGTCTGGATGCAGGGACCACTCTCCGGCGTCCATCCCCTGTCGGCTCAGGTAGTCGGCCTCCCAGTTCTCGACCCCTGGGATGTGAACTGCGGAGATCAGGCAGCCGTTTTCCTCCACCCAGGCTAGAATGCGGTGGACTTCGGCGAGGGCCTGAGCACTTCTGGTCCCTCCCTGATGATTTATGTAGGCGACGGCCGTCGCGTTGTCGGACTGAACCCGAATGGGTTGTCCTGACAGAAATTTCTGAAACGCCAGGAGCGCCAGATAGACCGCCTTGATCTCCAGCACGTTGATCTGTAATGCCGACTCCGCCTGGGTCCAGAGACCTTGAGCCCTGTGGTGTAAGAACACCGCGCCCCAGCCCTTCAGACTGGCGTCGGTGGTCACCACTAACCATGACGGTTTTAGAAAAGACCGGCCCCGTGACAGATGATGTGGCTGGAGCCACCACTGTAGGGAGTCCCTGGTCGATTGTGACAGCGTCACCAGCCGATTCAGAGAAATCGTCCTTTTGTCCCATCGGCGAAGAATCTCCAACTGGAGAGGACGGAGGCGAAACTGTGCGAAAGGCACCGCCTCTATCGCCGCTACCATGCGTCCCACCAGCTTCATCAACACCCGTAGGGATGATTGTGGTGACAGGAGAACATTCTGCACTCCTGATTGGATCGCAAGCTGTTTGGCTTGAGGTAGGGACACCAGGGCTGAGTCCGTGTGGAAGTCCATGCCCAGATATGTCAAAGACTGGGTCGGAACCAGGGTCGACTTTGGAATGTTGAGAAGCCACCCGAACTGTTCCAGAGACTTCATGGTCACCTCCAGGCTCACCCGACAAAGGTCTTCCGATGGCGCCCTGACCAGCAGGTCGTCCAAATAGGGAATGACGGCGTGTCCCTGCACATGCAGGAGAGCCATCATTGAGGCCATCACCTTTGTGAACACTCGCGGTGCCGAGGCTAGCCCGAATGGCAGTGCCACAAATTGGAAGTGTTCTTCCCCCACTGCGAATCTCAACCAGAGCTGATGAGCTGGCGCAATGGGCACGTGAAGGTAAGCGTCTCGGATATCTATGGACGCCAGGAAGTCTCCCTGTGACACAGCCGCGATCACGGAGCGCAGGGATTCCATACGAAACTTCCGAACCAACACGTGGCGGTTGAACAACTTGAGGTCCAGAACCGGACGAAAAGAGCCGTCCTTCTTTGGGACAATAAAGAGGTTGGAGTAAAAACCCCTGAACCTCTCTCCCGTGGGTACTGGGACCACCACTCCGTCTCTGCGGAGTCCCTCCAACACCAGATGAAAAGCCTGAGCTTTGTCTAGGGAGGGAACAGACCGATGGAATCGGTGTGCTGGCTGTGACGTCAGCTCTATCCTGTAGCCTTTTGAGACTACGTCTCGGACCCACTGGTCTTGGACGTGGAGAAGCCATCTGTCCTGGAAAAGAGACAGGCGGCCCCCCACCTGTGGGGAGACAGGATGAAGGAGCGAGTCATGCCGAAGCGGGTTTAGGGGTGGCAGCTGCAGCCCCTGCCGGTTTCTTTTGGCGACTTTTGTTGCGCCACTGAGTGGAGGGCTTGCCCCCACGGTCCGTGCGAGCGGACGCCGCTGATGACTGCGAGCTGGGGCGAAAGGACCACTGTTTTGGGTTCCTTTTCATGGTATACCGTGGCTTAGGCTTATTCTGCGGGATCTTAGACTCAGCAGAATCCTTTATCAGCTTGTCCAGCTCGGTGCCGAAGAGCCTGTCACCAGAGAACGGAAGATTTTGCAAAATCTTCTTAGACGTGGCATCTGAGTCCCAAAGACGCAGCCACAACAACCTGCGGATCGCTATAGCATTGGCCGAAGCCACAGCCGAGCGAGTGGCAGTTTCCAAAGTTGCCGTCCTGGCGTAATCCGCATAAGCCCTTGCCCTGTCGGAGAGTGCCAGGACCTCTGGGCTGGCCCTAGCCAGATCAGAGATACCATCCAAGCAGGAGGTAATCGCTTGTAGGGTCCAGACCGCGGCAAAATTAGGGGCAAATGAAGACCCCACAGCCTCATAGGAAGACTTGGCGAGTTGCTCGACCTGTCTATCAGTAGCATCCTTCAATGAGGAGCTATCAGAGGCAGAAAACAAGGAGCGTGCAGCAATCCTAGTCATGGAAGCGTCCACCTTAGGGGACTGTGACCATTCCAGAAGCACCTCCTGAGGAAAGGGAAAGCGAAGGTCCTTAGGTTTACGGACATAACGCCGCCCAGGATGTAACCTGGGTGCTCTAATCACCCTTCCAAAATTAGTGTGGTCCAAAAAGGATCCACTTGGTCTCGCCTCCGGCCGCAGCCATTGATAGACCTCCTTGGGGTGAACAGTCACCTCCTCAGGAGGAGTGACCAGACGTAATGTCTCATTGATGGAGGACACCAGATCCTCCACCCCATCTGGAGGTTCAGAGACAGACCCGAGAGTAGAACCCCCATCATCTTCCTCACCATCAGAGGAACGCTCCTCCTCAGAGAGAGCTTGGAGCTCTGAAGAGGCCTCACGAGCTCGCTTAGGGGGTCTCACAGAAGAAGTAAGAGCCACCCGGGGGTAACTGGGAGGAGTAGCTGGGTTTTCCAGCCTCCTATGAAGTGCCTCCAGGGATTGCGACATGGAGGACATCTGGGACAGCAGAGATTCATTTATCTTATTCTGCGCTTCCCATGTCCCTGGGATCACCCGAACCTCAGGGTACAGACCCGCAGATTCTGATCCAACAGTAACTGTCGGGTCTCTGGGCGTCCGCAATTATTGCAGGACCCCTCCACCAGTGAACCGTTGCATGTAGCGCAGGTAATGGTGCCATCTGCCGTCTTAGCAGCATGCTTCCTTACTGAGGACATCGCCACAGTAGGGGGAAATAAGCCAAGTTGTAACAAACAAACAAACCGGAGATCCCGGTGGCTTACCGACCGCAATAAGCGGTAGGAGGAAGCGGTGTTCGTGCGTGACCTCCGCGAGTTCCGGTCTCCCCTGGAAAGTGCAGACACACGCTGCAGCCAGATCCCAGCCGGGAAGAGAGGGAGAAGATGGCCGCCGACAGTAAAGTCATAGGCGTGGCCAGGAACACGCGGGAGAACACAAAACACGCCCATCGGTGATGTCACCGTAAGAGCTGCTTCCTCCTCCTCCAGGCAGCTTCAGTAATGGAGGTGCCAGAGCCCGCAGCGCGGGAAAAGAGTGTGCAAAAATACACATACACACACAGACTGCATGCACAAAACAAACATCAGCAGTCTACAGCCTCAGCCCCTGTGACACACAGGGCGGTCAGCCAGAGTGACCCAAGCACAGGGTACACCGACAGAACCGCGGACCCGAGGGTAACCGCGCGGTCTGAGTGTCATGACACCAAGTGACAGACACTACCCCCAGGCACACAGGAGACACACCAGGTGCCTCAGTGCCGGTCCGGTCTGTAAGCACCTTTAGGGAGGCCTCGGACGGGGGTACAGCACCAGTCCGGAGTGTAAGCACCATTTAGGGAGGCCTCGGACTGGGCTGGCTCCGTCCGGTCTGTAAGCACCATTTAGGGAGGCCTCGGACGGAGCGGAGCTGTGCAAGGCTCCAGGCTCCCCTCTCCAGAGCCTCCATGGAGGGATGGAAAGGAAGGAGCTCGACAGCGTACCGGGAGAACAGCGAGTGTCCAGGCTAAAAAGCCCTCCGGTACCTCCACCAGCGTGTTCCACAAAGGGTGAGCGGGAAGACTGTCGAGGGTCCCAACCGGGACCATTTACCTTGTCTTCATACGCCATCACGTAAGCTGTGAGAATGCAGTGAAGTGCAAGCAAAGCGTGATCCTCCGAGCACACTAAGTTTAAAACTGAGGATGTTTCCTACGGTGGGGGTTTATAAGCGGAGGAGGCGGTGTCTACAAACTTGTAGTACCTAGTGTGACCTCCGGAGGGCGGAGCCCTAAACCCCCATTGTCTGGGTCTCCCATTATGATGACCAGAAAACACAAAACATTACGACATGCATGTAAAGAAACATGAGGTTCAAATAAAAAGATTGTCAAACTAAGCTGTTTTCACGGATAGCACTGCAACCTTTGATATTTTTGGACAATGTTCACATATATCAAATATTTTCAGTAAAAAATAAATAAAATCTGTGTCATATCTGATTTTGAACCAAATGTTGGATTCAAATCAGCATTGCAAGTCTATGTGTCAGTCAAAAACATCGGACGACACTAAGATAACATCCGAGTGCAGTCTGGTTTTTATGGACTGACAGAATTGAGACAGTGGAGAAACTTTCTTTTCTCTCCTCATGTTATATGACAAACCGATGCCAATTTGATGAAACTCTATTCAAATTCCAAATTAATGACTGTTTGTATATGAACTTCTGAATTGTAAAACGCTGCGGAATATGTCGGGCCTAGATAAAGATTATTATTTTTATTATTGTATGTTGTGTAAATAACTTACATCGATGCCTTTGTGGCGTGTTCACCTATCTCGTCCACATCTATAGAGCGGCAAGTTTTTTTTCTCTGATCCAATCTTGTAGGAGATCTAAAAAAAACACAAAACATTACTACATGCATGTAAAGAAACATGAGGTGCAATTAAAAAGATTGACAAACTAAGCTGTTTTCACGGATAGCACTGCAACCTTTGATATTTCGGGACAATGTTCACATATATCAAATATTTTCAGTAAAAAATAAATAAAATCTGTGTCATATCTGATTTTGAACCAAATGTTGGATTCAAATCAGCATTGCAAGTCTATGTGTCAGTCAAAAACATCGGACGACACTAAGATAACATCCGAGTGCAGTCTGGTTTTTATGGACTGACAGAATTGAGACAGTGGAGAAACTTTCTTTTCTCTCCTCATGTTATATGACAAACCGATGCCAATTTGATGAAAACTCTATTCAAATTCCAAATTAATGACTGTTTGTATATGAACTTCTGAATTGTAAAACGCTGCGGAATATGTCGGGCCTAGATAAAGATTATTATTTCTATTATTGTATGTTGTGTAAATAACTTACATCGATGCCTTTGTGGCGTGTTCACCTATCTCGTCCACATCTATAGAGCGGCAAGGTTTTTTTCTCTGATACAATCTTTTAGGAGATCTAAAAAAAACACAAAACATTACTACATGCATGTAAAGAAACATGAGGTTCAATATAAAAAGATTGTCAAACTAAGCTGTTTTCACGGATAGCACTGCAACCTTTGATATTTTTGGACAATGTTCACATATATCAAATATTTTCAGTAAAAAATAAATAAAATCTGTGTCATATCTGATTTTGAACCAAATGTTGGATTCAAATCAGCATTGCAAGTCTATGTGTCAGTCAAAAACATCGGACGACACTAATATAACATCCGAGTGCAGTCTGGTTTTTATGGACTGACAGAATGGAGACAGTGGAGAAACTTTCTTTTCTCTCCTCATGTTATATGACAAACCGATGCCAATCTGATGAAACTCTATTCAAATTCCAAATTAATGACTGTTTGTATATGAACTTCTAAATTGTAAAACGCTGCGGAATATGTCGGGCTAGATAAAGATTATTATTTCTATTATTGTATGTTGTGTAAATAACTTACATCGATGCCTTTGTGGCGTGTTCACCTATCTCGTCCACATCTATAGAGCGGCAAGGTTTTTTTCTCTGATCCAATCTTGTAGGAGATCTAAAAAAAACACAAAACATTACTACATGCATGTAAAGAAACATGAGGTTCAATTAAAAAGATTGACAAACTAAGCTGTTTTCACGGATAGCACTGCAACCTTTGATATTTTCGGGACAATGTTCACATATATCAAATATTTTCAGTAAAAAATAAATAAAATCTGTCTCATATCTGATTTTGAACCAAATGTTGGATTCAAATCAGCATTGCAAGTCTATGTGTCAGTCAAAAACATCGGACGACACTAAGATAACATCCGAGTGCAGTCTGGTTTTTATGGACTGACAGAATTGAGACAGTGGAGAAACTTTCTTTTCTCTCCTCATGTTATATGACAAACCGATGCCAATCTGATGAAACTCTATTCAAATTCCAAATTAATGACTGTTTGTATATGAACTTCTAAATTGTAAAACGCTGCGGAATATGTCGGGCCTAGATAAAGATTATTATTTCTATTATTGTATGTTGTGTAAATAACTTACATCGATGCCTTTGTGGCGTGTTCACCTATCTCGTCCACATCTATAGAGCGGCAAGGTTTTTTTCTCTGATCCAATCTTGTAGGAGATCTAAAAAAAAACACAAAACATTACTACATGCATGTAAAGAAACATGAGGTTCAATAAAAAGATTGTCAAACTAAGCTGTTTTCACGGATAGCACTGCAACCTTTGATATTTTGGACAATGTTCACATATATCAAATATTTTCAGTAAAAAATAAATAAAATCTGTGTCATATCTGATTTTGAACCAAATGTTGGATTCAAATCAGCATTGCAAGTCTGTGTGTCAGTCAAAAACATCGGACGACACTAAGATAACATCCGAGTGCAGTCTGGTTTTCATGGACTGACAGAATGGAGACAGTGGAGAAACTTTCTTTTTCTCTCCTCATGTTATATGACAAAACCGATGCCAATCTGATGAAACTCTATTCAAATTCTAAATTAATGACTGTTTGTATATGAACTTCTGAATTGTAAAACGACTGCGGAATATGTCGGGCTAGATAAAGATTATTATTTCTATTATTGTATGTTGTGTAAATAACTTACATCGATGCCTTTGTGGCGTGTTCACCTATCTCGTCCACATCTATAGAGCGGCAAGGTTTTTTTCTCTGATCCAATCTTGTAGGAGATCTAAAAAAAAACACAAAACATTACTACATGCATGTAAAGAAACATGAGGTTCAATTAAAAAGATTGACAAACTAAGCGTTTTCACGGATAGCACTGCAACCTTTGATATTTCGGGACAATGTTCACATATATCAAATATTTTCAGTAAAAAATAAATAAAATCTGTGTCATATCTGATTTTGAACCAAATGTTGGATTCAAATCAGCATTGCAAGTCTAGTGTGTCAGTCAAAAACATCGGACGACACTAAGATAACATCCGAGTGCAGTCTGGTTTTTCATGGACTGACAGAATGGAGACAGTGGAGAAACTTTCTTTTCTCTCCTCATGTTATATGACAAAACCGATGCCAATCTGATGAAACTCTATTCAAATTCCAAATTAATGACTGTTTGTATATGAACTTCTGAATTGTAAAACGCTGCGGAATATGTCGGGCTAGATAAAGATTATTATTTCTATTATTGTATGTTGTGTAAATAACTTACATCGATTGCCTTTGTGGCGTGTTCACCTATCTCGTCCACATTCTATAGAGCGGCAAGGTTTTTTTCTCTGATCAAATCTTTTAGGAGATCTAAAAAAAACACAAAACATTACTACATGCATGTAAAGAAACATGAGGTTCAAATTAAAAAGATTGCAAACTAAGCTGTTTTCACGGATAGCACTGCAACCTTTGATATTTTGGACAATGTTCACATATATCAAATATTTTCAGTAAAAAATAAATAAAATCTGTGTCATATCTGATTTTGAACCAAATGTTGGATTCAAATCAGCATTGCAAGTCTTGTGTCAGTCAAAAACATCGGACGACACTAAATAACATCCGAGTGCAGTCTGGTTTTCATGGACTGACAGAATGGAGACAGTGGAGAAACTTCTTTTTCTCTCCTCATGTTATATGACAAAACCGATGCCAATCTGATGAAACTCTATTCAAATTCTAAATTAATGACTGTTTGTATATGAACTTCTGAATTGTAAAACGCTGCGGAATATGTCGGGGCTAGATAAAGATTATTATTTCTATTATTGTATGTTGTGTAAATAACTTACATCGATGCCTTTGTGGCGTGTTCACCTATCTCGTCCACATCTATAGAGCGGCAAGGTTTTTTTCTCTGATCCAATCTTTAGGAGATCTAAAAAAAACACAAAACATTACTACATGCATGTAAAGAAACATGAGGTTCAATTAAAAAGATTGACAAACTAAGCTGTTTTCACGGATAGCACTGCAACCTTTGATATTTGGGACAATGTTCACATATATCAAATATTTTCAGTAAAAAATAAATAAAATCTGTGTCATATCTGATTTTGAACCAAATGTTGGATTCAAATCAGCATTGCAAGTCTGTGTGTCAGTCAAAAACATCGGACGACACTAAGATAACATCCGAGTGCAGTCTGGTTTTCATGGACTGACAGAATGGAGACAGTGGAGAAACTTTCTTTTTCTCTCCTCATGTTATATGACAAACCGATGCCAATCTGATGAAACTCTATTCAAATTCCAAATTAATGACTGTTTGTATATGAACTTCTGAATTGTAAAACGCTGCGGAATATGTCGGGGCCTAGATAAAGATTATTATTTCTATTATTGTATGTTGTGTAAATAACTTACATCGATGCCTTTGTGGCGTGTTCACCTATCTCGTCCACATCTATAGAGCGGCAAGGTTTTTTTCTCTGATCCAATCTTGTAGGAGATCTAAAAAAAACACAAAACATTACTACATGCATGTAAAGAAAATGAGGTTCAATTAAAAAGATTGACAAACTAAGCTGTTTTCACGGATAGCACTGCAACCTTTGATATTTCGGGACAATGTTCACATATATCAAATATTTTCAGTAAAAAATAAATAAAATCTGTGTCATATCTGATTTTGAACCAAATGTTGGATTCAAATCAGCATTGCAAGTCTGTGTGTCAGTCAAAAACATCGGACGACACTAAGATAACATCCGAGTGCAGTCTGGTTTTCATGGACTGACAGAATGGAGACAGTGGAGAAACTTTCTTTTCTCTCCTCATGTTATATGACAAACCGATGCCAATCTGATGAAACTCTATTCAAATTCCAAATTAATGACTGTTTGTATATGAACTTCTGAATTGTAAAACGCTGCGGAATATGTCGGGGCTAGATAAAGATTATTATTTCTTATTATTGTATGTTGTGTAAATAACTTACATCGATGCCTTTGTGGCGTGTTCACCTATCTCGTCCACATCTATAGAGCGGCAAGGTTTTTTTCTCTGATCCAATCTTTTAGGAGATCTAAAAAAAACAACAAAACATTGAAACTCTATTCAAATTCCAAATTAATGACTGTTTGTATATGAACTTCTGAATTGTAAAACGCTGCGGAATATGTCGGGGCTAGATAAAGATTATTATTTCTATTATTGTATGTTGTGTAAAATAACTTACATCGTGCCTTTGTGGCGTGTTCACCTATCTCGTCCACATCTATAGAGCGGCAAGGTTTTTTTCTCTGATCCAATCTTTAGAGATCTAAAAAAAACACAAAACATTACTACATGCATGTAAAGAAACATGAGGTTCAATTAAAAAGATTGACAAACTAAGCTGTTTTCACGGATAGCACTGCAACCTTTGATATTTCGGGACAATGTTCACATATATCAAATATTTTCAGTAAAAAATAAATAAAATTCTGTGTCCATATCTGATTTTGAACCAAATGTTGGATTCAAATCAGCATTGCAAGTCTATGTGTCAGTCAAAAACATCGGACGACACTAAGATAACATCCGAGTGCAGTCTGGTTTTTATGGACTGACAGAATGGAGACAGTGGAGAAACTTTCTTTTCTCTCCTCATGTTATATGACAAACCGATGCCAATTGATGAAACTCTATTCAAATTCCAAATTAATGACTGTTTGTATATGAACTTCTGAATTGTAAAAGCTGCGGAATATGTCGGGGCTAGATAAAGATTATTATTTTTATTATTGTATGTTGTGTAAATAACTTACATCGATGCCTTTGTGGCGTGTTCACCTATCTCGTCCACATCTATAGAGCGGCAAGTTTTTTTCTCTGATCCAATCTTTTAGGAGATCTAAAAAAACACAAAACATTACTACATGCATGTAAAGAAACATTGAGGTTCAATTAAAAAGATTGACAAACTAAGCTGTTTTCACGGATAGCACTGCAACCTTTGATATTTTGGGACAATGTTCACATATATCAAATATTTTCAGTAAAAAATAAATAAAATCTGTGTCATATCTGATTTTGAACCAAATGTTGGATTCAAATCAGCATTGCAAGTCTATGTGTCAGTCAAAAACATCGGACGACACTAAGATAACATCCGAGTGCAGTCTGGTTTTCATGGACTGACAGAATGGAGACAGTGGAGAAACTTTCTTTTCTCTCCTCATGTTATATGACAAACCGATGCCAATCTGATGAAACTCTATTCAAATTCCAAATTAATGACTGTTTGTATATGAACTTCTGAATTGTAAAACGCTGCGGAATATGTCGGGCCTAGATAAAGATTATTATTTTTATTATTGTATGTTGTGTAAATAACTTACATCGATGCCTTTGTGGCGTGTTCACCTATCTCGTCCACATCTATAGAGCGGCAAGGTTTTTTTCTCTGGTCCAATCTTTTAGGAGATCTAAAAAAAAACACAAAACATTACTACATGCATGTAAAGAAATATTAGGTTCAATTAAAAAGATTGACAAACTAAGCTGTTTTCATGGATAGCACTGCAACCTTTGCTATTTTGGGACAATGTTCACATATATCAAGTATTTTCAGTAAAAAATAAATAAAATCTGTGTCATATCTGATTTTGAACCAAATGTTGGATTCAAATCAGCATTGCAAGTCTATGTGTCAGTCAAAAACATCGGACGACACCAAGATAACATCCGAGTGCAGTCTGGTTTTCATGGACTGACAGAATGGAGACAGTGGAGAAACTTTCTTTTCTCTCCTCATGTTATATGACAAACCGATGCCAATCTGATGAAACTCTATTCAAATTCCAAATTAATGACTGTTTGTATATGAACTTCTGAATTGTAAAACGCTGCGGAATATGTCGGGCCTAGATAAAGATTATTATTTCTATTATTGTATGTTGTGTAAATAACTTACATCGATGCCTTTGTGGCGTGTTCACCTATCTCGTCCACATCTATAGAGCGGCAAGGTTTTTTTCTCTGGTCCAATCTTTTAGGAGATCTAAAAAGAAAGAGAGAATTTTGTTTACTTACCGTAAATTCTTTTTCTTCTAGCTCCTAATTGGGAGACCCAGACATTGGTGTATAGCTTCCGCCTCCGGAGGACACACAAATTATTACACTTAAATAAAAAGTGTAACTCCTACCCTACTGCCTATACACCCCCTCTAGGAGAGATCCCATCAGTTTGGTGCACAAGCAGGAAGGAGGAAAGAACCCCCACCAAGACCAAAAGGTCCGGTAAGAATTCTCGGCCAACATGGCCAAAACAGCGACATGTACAACCCCAGTCACTAAACCATAATAACAACGCCCAAAAGGCAACAGGGTGGGTGCTGGGTCTCCCAATTAGGAGCTAGAAGAAAAAGAATTTACAGCAAGTAAACAAAATTCTCTTTCTTTTTCGCTCCATTGGGAGACCCAGACATTGGGATGTCCAAAAGCTATCCATGGGTGGGAAAAGACACAAGAGTGGCAGTAACATCAAAGGTGAGCTACCGCCACCTGAAGGACCAGTCTGCCCACATTAGCGTCTGCCGAAGCATACGCATGAACCTGATAATGTTTTGTAAAGATATGTAGGCTGGACCAAGTGGCCGCCTGACACACCTGTTGTGCCGTGGCCTGATGACATAAGGCCCACGAGGCACCCACAGCTCTTGTGGAATGCGCCCTAATCCCGCAAGTAAAGGCGTACCAGAGAGAAGGTAGGCTTCCTGAATAGAAGCCTTGATCCACCGAGCCAAGGAAGACTTGGAGGCTTGCGCTCCTTTTTTCTCGCCTGTCGTGAGAACGAACAGGGCATCCGTGCGGCGAAAAGATGCCGTGCGGTATACATAAATCCTGACAGCCCTAACCAGGTCCAAAGTATGCAAAGACTTCTCATACTGATGCACAGGATTAGGGCAAAAGGACGGCAGAACAATGTCTTGATTCAGGTGAAACAGAGAAAGCACCTTAGGTAAGAACTCCGCCACAGGCCGGAGCACCACTTTATCTTGGTGAATCACCAGAAAAGGAGACTTGCAAGACAAGGCTGCCAGCTCAGAAACCCTCCGCAAGGAGGTAATGGCTACCAGAAAGGCAACTTTCTGAGAGAGCCTGGAGAGAGACACTTCTCTTATAGGCTCGAAAGGCGGCTTCTGTAAGGCCGCCAGGACCAGATTAAGGTCCCAGGGGTCCAAAGGACGTTTGTATGGGGTCACGATGTGATTTGCCCCTTGCAGAAACGTCTTTACCTGAGAAAGGTTAGCTAGACGTTTGTTAAACAGCACCGACAGTGCTGAAGTCTGCCCTTTGAGGGAACTGAGCGCCAAACCCTTATCTAATCCTGATTGCAAGAAGTCAAGAAGGGTTGGAAGAGAGAAAGGCCAAGGAGAATTTCCGTTGAGACGGCACCAGGAAAAGAAGACCTTCCAAACTCTGCGGTATATCTTTGACGACGCAGGTTTCCTGGCTTGTTTCATGGTTGCGGCGATTTCAGAAGAAAATCCGCAAGATGTCAGCAACCAGTCTTCAAGTGCCACAAAGTCAGGCTGAGGGCCGAGGAATTGTGGCGGAAGAACGGACCTTGTGACAAGAGGTCTGGCCGCGACGGAAGTCTCCATCGATCTCCCGCCGAGAGCCGTAACAGGTCCGGATACCAGGCCCTTCTGGGCCAGTCTGGGGCTATGATCAGAGCCTGTCGACATTCTGTCCTGAGTTTCCACAGAACCCTGGGCAGCATAGGAAATGGAGGAAACACGTAGGGAAGATGAAACTGGGACCAGTCCTGGACCAGAGCGTCCGCTGCCAGAGCATTGCTGTCTCGGGAGCGAGACATGAAGACCGGGACCTTGTGGTTCAGCCTGGAAGCCATCAGGTCCACGTCCGGAGTTCCCCATCTGTCGCAGATGTGCTGAAACACATCTGGGTGGAGAGCCCATTCGCCCTCGTCCATGCCTTGCCGATTGAGATAGTCGGCCTCCCAATTGTCCACTTCGGGAATGAAAACTGCCGAGATGGACGAGTTGTTGTCCTCGACCCAATGTAGGATACGCTGGACCTCCTCGAAGGCTTGAGAGCTGCGCGTGCCTCCCTGGTGGTTTATGTAAGCGACCGCGGTTGCATTGTCGGATTGTATCCGAATTTGATTCCCCGCCAGGAATCTCTGAAAAGCCAGAAGAGCCAAATAAATGGCCCGAATCTCCAGAACGTTGAGCTGAAGGGAGGACTCCTGTTCCGTCCATGAGCCCTGAGCCCTGTGGTGAAGAAACACGGCGCCCCAGCCCAGGAGGCTGGCGTCCGTGGTCACTACCAACCAAGAGGGGGGCAGAAAGCATCTGCCTCGTGACAGAGACGTGGGAAGCAGTCACCAGTGAAGAGATTCCTTTGTCAACGACGACAGAGTGATGTGCTGGTCGAGAGAGGAGGGACTCTTGTTCCAACCGCGCAGGATCTGCAATTGCAGCGGACGAAGGTGAAATTGCGCAAGGGTACAGCTTCTATGGTCGCCACCATCTTCCCCAGAACGTGCATCAGACGCCTGATAGACACAGAGTCTGACCGCAAGAGAAACTGGACCTCCTCCTGGATAGACGCTTGCTTGTTGACCGGAGAATGATCAGAGCCGGAGCAGTATGAAACTCCATGCCCAGATAAGTTATTGTTTGAGTAGGAAGGTGAACGGACTTCGGTACGTTGACCAACCACCCGAATTGCTGCAGAGTGTGTAGAGTAACTGAGAGACTCAGTTGACACTGCTCCGCGGAGGGGGCTCTGACCAACAGATCGTCCAAATACGGAGTTACTTGCGTGGCCCTGGGAATGCAGAACCGCCACCATCGCTGCCATCACCTTGGTGAAAACCCTCGGAGCCGATGCAAGGCCAAAGGGCAGAGCCACAAACTGAAAGTGCTCCTCTCCTACTGCGAACCGCAGCCAGCATTGATGTGCAGGAGCGATGGGAACGTGTAGGTAGGCATCCTTGACATCCACCGAGGCTAGGAAATCCCCCTGAGATAGAGACGCTATCACAGACCTCAGAGACTCCATTCGGAATGATCTGACCTTCAAATGCCGGTTGAGAAGCTTGAGATCCAAAACCGGTCTGACGAGCCGTCCTTCTTGGGAACCGTGAAGAAGTTCGAATAGAATCCCTGGAAAACGTTCCCCGGAGGGGACCTGGATCACGACCCCGTTCTGTCTCAAGGCGTCCAGCGCCTGACAAAAAGCCAAGGCCCTTGCCGGCGGGGGGAGGAGAGACAGAAACGAGTCGGAGGACGCGAGGACAGCTCTATCCTGTATCTGTGGGAGATGACATCCACTACCCATCGGTCCTGGATAAGACTGCGCCAAACGTCTCCAAATAGGGAGAGCCTGCCACCGACCGAGGATGCTGTAGGGAGAGGCAGTGAGTCATGAAGAAGCAGGCTTGGCAGCTGAGGCTCCAGCTGGCTTCTTCTGTTGAGCCTTAGACCTCCACGTCCGGCCTGACTTCTGATCCTTGTCTGAACGAGAGGAGGAGGAGGAGGTTTTTGAGGAGGGACGAAAAGGACCGAAACTTGGCTGCATCTGACGCTGGCCAGACTTCTGAACCTTAGATTGAGGCAAAGAAGTTGATTTGCCGCCTGTGGATTCCTTAATGATGTCGTCCAATTGTTCTCCAAAAAGCCTGTTCCCCGCAAACGGGAGTCCCTGAGGAACTTCTTGGAAGTGGCATCAGCCTTCCAATCTCGTAGCCACAATATTCTGGGGCTGCGAGCGAGTTAACCAAAGCTACGGAGGTACGACTGGCGGCTTACATGATTGCCGACCTAGCGTAGTTGGTGAATGCCGAGGCTTGAGACGTGAGGGTAGTCACCTCGGGAATATCCTGAGCTACAACATTTACTTCCGCCAAGCAGGCGGAAACTGCTTGCAGGGCCCAAACTGCAGCGAAAGCTGGGGCAAAGGAGGACCCCGTGGCTTCGTAGATGGACTTCTGCAGTAGCTCAATTTGACGGTCAGTGTGATCCTTCAAAGAGGAGACATCCGCGACTGACATGACAATATTGGCCGACAGTCTAGAGACTGGAGGGTCCACCTTAGGAGAAAGCGACCAACCCTTTACTACATCAGGAGGAAAAGGATACCGAGTATCCTTCTGTTTCCTGGAAAAGCGTTTATCAGGGCAAGCCCTGGGTGTCTGTACAGTTGATCGGAAATTGGAATGATCGAAGAATGAACCCCGAGACCTGGACGGAGGAAGGAACTGATACAGTTCCTCCGAGAGAGAAGTCTCCGCCGTGGGGGGAGGAGAGCAGATAGTGTCCTCCATGAATATCGTACTGGACCTAAGTCATCCACCAAGGAATCTTCCTCTGAGGTCTCCGAAGGCCTCACGGAATCCTGTCTATCTTCCCCATCCATCTGGGAACCCTCAGCATGAGACTCCGTGTGATGAAGAGGAATCAGGAGAGATATCTCTGCATGGCCGTTTAGGCGCCGTGGAGAGGGAGCTAAGTCTAGAGACCCCTGTAATGTCTCCAGAGTCCATTCCCCTAGAAAGGGGACGACTCGCTGTAGTGTCCTGCGGCGTGAGGCAGAGGGACCGGAGGCACTTTCCCGGTGACTGGCCTGTAAAGACTCCTGCAGGACTTTGTTAGAGCCGTCATAGACTGGGCAAAAGTGTCTGAAAAGGACTTAGTAAAGGCTACAGTCCAAGCTGGTGGCAGAGCCTGGTCTCCCTGGCTAGGGGAAGGCTCTGATGCAGCTGAGCTGGGGGGAGCCCTGTGGTCCACCTCAGGCTCATGAGAAGTGCAGGCAGAGCAATGAGGGAATACAGACCGAGCAGGCAGCGAGACCTTGCAAGCAGTGCAAGATGAATAAAATGTCTGCACCTTAGGGGCTTTGCTCCTGGTGGAAGACATGTCGCCTCCAGGCAGGGACCTCCAAGAAGGGGAGCTCTAGAGGGGGGCCCCAAAGAAAGGGAGACACCACCAGAGAGTTTGGGGTGACTTACCAGCCTGACAGAGAGGTTGTGTGTCCTCCGGAAGCAGCGCGCCCTCCTACCAGCCGCAGGAGAAGGAAGAAGCTGAGAACAGTCTCAGTCCCAAAGCAAAGATGGCCGCCAGAGCTAAGTAAAGGGGCGCGGCCAAGGGGGGTGTCGATAGGGCGTGGGAATCCAGATGGCACAGACAGACCCTGACTGACAAGAGGGGGCGGCCACCCGGATGGGGGTGGCCAAAAGCCCTAAGACCCCCACCACAGCCGCGGCCATCCAGAGATGGGAGCGGCCGGGGCACTAAAGCCGCCCACAGAGGCGGAGACCACCCGAGGGATGGGAGCGGACGAGGCTCTAAGCCCGCCCACAGGGGCGGCCGAACCCGCCCCCTGTGGAGCCCGGGCTCCAGGCCAAAAAACTAGGCCGCAATGAAGCCGGGAACTAAATTTCTGCGGCGCCGGCGCTCAGGAGCGGGAGAGCGCGGTGCCTCCTGGAAACACCGCAAACCCCGCGGCGTTACAGGTATTGGAACCCAAAGACCCAGGGGAGTCCCAATGATCACCCCATGTGGCTAGACCAGGCTGCAGCAGCAGCACAAGCCCACAGAGTACCTTAATGGTGCAGGGCTGATCCCTGGGGGTCCACAACTCCGGCCACCGATTTCCATAGGGACTGTGGATGGAGTCTGAGCTCCAGCTGATATGGAAGTCGTGAAGATCCCACTTCTCCAGAGCCCCAATGGGATGGAGAAGGAAAGCAGCATGAGGCTCCAGCCCGTTGTACCCCATGGGTACCTCAACCACCTCTGCCCGAGGGTGAAGGAGACATGCTGGGGATCCTATGGATCCTCTTTTCTTCCATCCGACACTCTCAGAGAGAGTGAGTAAGACTAAGTGAGAATGCATGAGTGCAGAGTGTGCCTCCTTCAACACAAAGCAAAGAACTGATGGGATCTCTCCTAGAGGGGGTGTATAGGCAGTAGGGGAGGAGTTACACTTTTTATTTAAGTGTAATACTTTGTGTGTCCTCCGGAGGCGGAAGCTATACACCAATGTCTGGGTCTCCCAATGGAGTGAAAAAGAAAAACACAAAACATTACTGCATGCATGTAAAGAAACATGAGGTTCAATTAAAAAGATTGACAAAGTAAGCTGTTTTCCTGCATAACCTTTGATATTTTGGGACAATATTCACATATATCAAATATTTTCATAAAAAATAAATAAAATCTGTGTCATATCTGATTTTGAACCAAATGTTGGATTAAATCGCATTGCAAGTCTGTGTGTCAGTCAAAAACATCGGACGACACTAAGATATCATCCGAGTGCAGTCTGGTTTTCATGGACTGACAGAATGGAGACAGTGGAAAACTTTCTTTTCTCTCCTAATGTTATATGAAAAACTGATGCCAATCTGATAAAACTCTATTCAAATTCCAAATAAATAAAATAAATCACCAGCGCTCAGGAAGTATAATAGAAAAGAACAATTTAAAATTAAAGAAAAAAAAAAAAAATTAAAAAAATTATGTAACCCCTTCACGACCAGGGACAAATCAATTCATCCTATAATGGAGTTCATCCCCAAGCAAGGACACAACGGGTCATCCTGGCAAAAATATGGTACTGTGGCCGCAGCAATGCCGATCAAGCTCGTAACTGAAAGTTCCTGAAGCAGGGGACTGGAGCTTGATCTCAGTGCGGGTGGTGTTGCCAACCCACAACCACAATTGATGTAATTGGCAGTTCAATTGTGAACAGTCAATCACAGTGATTATAATGATTCAAGCAATTAAATTGACTGAATCATTACGATTCAGCTATGGTTGGGGCAATAACAGCCCCTACCATAGGCTGGAGCTCTGGGTGGGACAGTGTCACCCCCTACAGCTCTGATGGGAGTGATTGTGCTGTGATGATCACTCCTATGAGCATGCAGGAGAGCGTCGGTGTGATCCGCCTTTGATCGCTCCCCCTCAGCTTCATGCCATACATGGGGGATTGGAAGCTGAGGAGGATCGGTACATCAGCATCCAGGATGATCGTCGTGTGTCCCTGGCTGTATCACCCCCTAACTGAGGCAATAGGTATCGATCGCAGCAGTTAGGATACTGGGAGACAGATCACGCGCCCTCTCAGATTGGTCAAATCTGCAATCTAATTGCGAGGGTCCGATCATCGCCATGGTGAGCGGATGTTGCCATGGCGATATCTGGTCACCTAACCCAAGCTCAGAGATCATGTGATCTCTGAAACTTGTGTCAGTAGCACTGACAGCTGCACTGCATGGCAATCAGATAGGTGGGATTTATTATGCTTAGTTAATGTGCGTGGGTTATATAGTTAGGAAACTGTGGGTTTAATTGTTTATTAGTGAAAGTACTATTATATTGTAACTGTGTTATATTGTGATTTAGCTTAATTGTGTTGAGGAATAAACTTGTTATACTTTATTATAACAAAGTGCCATGAGTCTTCTCATGGATGGTATAGAAAGCAACAGAAAGACTTTATGTTGATAATTGTGTAATGGCAAAATATTTATAGACATTGCACAGGATAATTATTGGCACTTCAGGACAACGGTAATAATAATCTTTGACCCCCCTTAACAAGCCACATGATCCCACGGGCTAACCAGAGGAGCAACGTCTGGTTTGAAGGGAGATGTCGTGCTGAGAGGAAACAGTGATTGAGAAATACAGAGACGAAAATCACTCCAATGCCATCCCCCCACCTTTCTCCACTTCCTACCTCTTATCCCCATTCCCTCTTTTTTGTTCTATTACTGACTTTAGTTAGATAGATCATTTAATAATGCTTAAGATAATATGAGAAGTCCCAGGGCGATCACTTCCGGAGGTTCACTTCCTCCAGGCTGAAATGGACATTTGCAAAGATCGCTCCAATAACCAGGTGCAACCCCGCAACGCTGTATTGCCCCACTCCCATGATTAATTATATACTCTGTCTTTTGTTGAATTGTTTGTTCTTACTGAAAACACAAAAATTTATTCTAAAAAAAAAAAAAAAATACCGGAATGACGGCCATATTTCGTGCTTACCTTGATGGAATTTGCTGTCCAATATAATTATTCTTTTGTGCTGGGGTCACTAAAATATAAACAAAAGCAGATTAGGATTCATTACTAATTCACATACTAGTTTTACACATCAGTACAGGAGCTATCCTCTAGCTCTCACCATGGAAAGAAGGATTGTTACACAATGGACAGAAGTATTGACTTAACATTGCAGCAAGAACTTATGACATTCATTCTAATCTAGTCATACTTTGAAAGCTTCAATTGGGGTTCGTGGTTTGTTATAGTCATCATGATGTTCACAGAGAACCGGGCCTGCAATCACTAGTTCATTACAAATGAGTGTGATGTTATTGAACTTAGAACTATTTTAAAGGGGTTTTCTACTACTAGGACACTTCTGAACTGACTTGTATCACCCTGTTAAAATAAACCTTGTACTCGGGGGGCGTGGCCTAGCACTTGATGTGAGAGGTCGGGTGGCAGTGCTTCTCCACCACCATTAGCTTCAATTATCCTGCACAGAGCCCGAACCAGCCAAATCCCTTATCGAGAACTGATGTCTGAAGGTCCTGGGAGCCAGGGGAGAGCTTCTGCCAGACTCAGAGAGACCAACATGGCTGCAAAAGGCAGAAAGAAGTCGGAGCCTGCAGCAGTGCACCAGCCCAAGAAGGCACTGAGAGAGAGGAAGAGGTGGGAAGGAGGAACACAGCCTATGCACGGAGGCTGGAAGTCTCAGCTCGGCTGCTCAGGTATGCGAGGGGCATGGAGGCAGATGAAGGGAAGTGAAGGAGTGAGAAGCACAGAGGTGAGGAGGAAGACGATGAGGAGATGCCTGTGCTACATAATGAAAAGGGGGCTGCAGAGGAAGAGTTGGAGCAGCAGGAGGAGGGGAACAGTGACCCTGTGCAGGCAGCTGAAAGTCCAACAGAAGCAGAGCCCACACTGAGGGATATATTCCAGGTTGTCTCATACTGCAAGTCTGCATTAACTGCTCTGACAAAGCAGGTGAATAGCCCTGAAAGAGGAAATGGGAAGCATAAAAACATCTATGCAGAGAGTTACGACCAGATTAACTGAGGTGGAGGACAGAGTTGGTGTAACAGAAGATCACTTAACCTCAGTGCAAAAGACATAACAACACACTCAGAGGATCACGGTAGTGGCCAATAAAAACGATGACCTGGAAAACCGGTCACGTAGGAACAATTTACGCATTGTGGGCATCCCTGAAAGAGCTGAGGGTGCTGACCCTACAGCCTTTATTGAAACCTGGCTGCTGGAAAAGTTTGGAGTGGATAATTTGACGAGGGTGTTTGCGGTGGAACGTGCCCATCGAGTACCCATGAGAACCCCAGTGCCGGGAGATGGCCCTCGCACGATGTTAGCCAGAATCCTGAATTGCAGAGACAGGGACATTATCTTACGAAAGGCTGGGAAGCTAACAGATCTTACCCTGGATGTCAAACTGAATTGAAATATACCCAGATTATTCAGCTGAGGTGCAAAAGCTACGGCTGCGGTATGGTGAGGTGAAGAAACAACTCCGATCTTTGAATGTGAAATAATCTACAATCTATCCTGCTAAATTAAGAGTGGAAGCTTTTGGAAGGGTCCATTTTTTCCCATCACCGGTAGAGGCCACTTTGTGGCTGGAGCGGAACCGGAGCAAATTGTGAGAAGATGGGGACGCGGCAATATGATGACATGACCCTGCTAGATTGAACACTGGACAAGGTTGTGGCTCTGTACCACTGTGCTGAACAGGAGTGCAGAGGGGAGGGGGAATTCCCCGCTGGGATCTACGTTTTATGGTTAATTGTTTGATTAATGGTTCAGGACTATGCATACTATTGATAATATGGCAGAGAGACTGCCAATGATGGAGGAGTACAAGACGCATGTTGAGTGCGGAATACTGAGACAATGCTCAGGTTCTTTGAGCTCCCACTCTCAAGTTGGGGAGAGAGTGACGACAGCAAAAGTAAACTGGTGGGGGGAGGGGAAGTGGGGAGGGAGAGGGAGGGGGGGAGGTGGGTGGGGCGGATTTGTAGGGAGATGTGGTTGTTCATGCTGTTTGACCGGGTGTGGTTGGGAGCAAAATGTAATGATGTTACTTGATGATGATGGACTGTTTTTCCTAATGCACAATGAGTAACTGTACTGTCCGGATTTTAAGCTTGAATGTACATGGTATATCTAACAAGTTAAGAGGGCAGCAGTTCTGAATCATATCAAATCTTGTGAACCTATGATCACGTGCTTGCAGGAGACACATCTCACTAAGATACTATGCACTGGTTGTCAAGAGTGTGGATGTTAAAGACATATCATTCTACTTATTCCTCATACTCCAGGGGGGTGTCGGTCCTAATACACAAAAATGCACATTATGAAGAGCTGGTGTAAAGGTCCTATTAAGATCCAGTGAGTCACAGACTGAGACAGAGGCAGAATAAACAACAGTATTTTTACTGATATGGGGATCAAGTATGGTTCGGTATGGAATGTATAAGTCTCAAAATCCCCTTAAAATATTACCAATAACAGTTTCACACACTCAGCGTTAGCCGACATCAATGCACCGATTTCAGGGTTCCCAGGGTATGTAAATCACACTCAGAACCAGGAGCAAATTTACCTACACGTTAGACTTATCAAAGATTTAACTTAACTAAAGGCTATGTACATCAACTGTGGGCGGTCTGATGGGACCTCTGAGATGGCACACTGAGTATAACTTATCACAGCTAATAACAATACATTACACTAGATCAATGCTGGCGATACACTTAGCACAGGGATACCCGGGTATCTCAAAACTATGGTACCATCAACCTCAAATGTAGCTTTACACCGGTGTATATTTCACGTGGGCTGCAGCAAGTCCAGAAAAAGAAAAGAAAAAAAAACCTTTTGCGCCAAAAAAAAAACGTATTGTAAAACAGCAAAATTTGGCAGCTTACCAGCCAATGCCAGATTCACATGTCCAGTACTTTAGTTCTGTAAGCTTGGGGTGTAATCTGTGGAGCACTCTTTTCCAGGGCTTGTCCGGACCTTGTCAGGTTCCTCCCAATGTGGATGGCACCAGACGCCGGCTCTCCTTTCGCAGTCACTCACGGCCTTCCTGGACGCCAATCACTCGCTCCATCAGGGGGAACATCTCCTCAGCCTCCTTGTCAGGATCCTCCCAATGTGGATGGCACGGACGCCGGCTCTCCTTTCGCAGTCACTCACGGCCTTCCTGGATGCCAATCACTCGCTCCATCAGGGGGAACATCTCCTCAGCCTCTCCTCAGATGCTGGACACTTGCTCAATTCAAGATAAAGTCTTTAGTCCACACAACAGGGCTTGCAAACAACTTTAAAGGCCCATAGAGCTTGCACTGGCTTTTCTGTAATCCTTACACTAGTAATGGCCACCGCAGAGAGAGATCAACAACAACAGGAGCAACTGACAGAGCAGTCACCAAGGCAACCAGAGACTGTGCTTTCACTTTCCTAGACACAGAGCAGTCACCATGGCAACCAGAGACTGTTTTCACTTTCCTGGGCCACTACAAAATGGCAGTCTGCTTGGTTTTAGCAGCTTATTAGTTTACTCTCTTACATGCCACCCAACTAGAGGTTGGCGTCCTCGACATACCTCCCCACTCAAAGTCATCCTGTGCATAGCGCTGAGGGGTATTCCTGCTGTACATCGAGTGGTTCTCCGAAGGCCCACCCCAACGCATTCTGTCCCCGAGGGGGCAGGAGTTCCTTCAGAGGTGTCATCAGAGGAAAGGCGTGACACTGCTCCCTCCTGAAGTGCGACACCCCGTGACCCATCATTCATGTCAGTTGGCTGACCTAAGCCCCCACCCTCGGAAGGACATACCACAGGCTCACCCCTCTCCACACAGGAGCAGATCATTCACAGGGGGCAGATAAACAGGCGCAGAGGAGGGCACATCATCAAACTCAAAAGCACCAGGAGTACCCGCCCCTTGGGACACAGCCTCTAGTTCCATGGAAAGGGAGCTGCATCCTCAAACCAGCACCGTTGTAGCATGTTACGGTGAAGATTACGAGTGGGCCCCCTGCCCCCACTGGCTCAACCTCATAAACTGGAATATCAGGGTTCACCCGTCTCTTTATCAGGTATGGTGTCGCCTCTCACCGGTCGCTCAGTTTCCCTGCCGGCCGTTTGACCCTCACCAACACTCTATCCCCCGGGAGAAAGGTTCCGTCTGCACAGGCCGCGTGTCCCTATGAGACACCTGACTGAGTCGATTTCCCACCACCTGATGCACCACTCTCAGTCGCCACCGATGTTCTCGAACCCATTCAGATGCAGTCCGAGGGGAATCAGAGGAGGGATCTGGCATGTTCAAATCTTCAATATCCCTCCGGGTCTCCCAATCATCAACATGTGTGGCGAATAGCCCGCAGTGCTGTGCACTCGATTGTTGTAGGCCCAAATTAGTTCAGGGAGGTACTCAGGCCAGCAGGCCTGCTGCCCGTCCTCTAATGTTCTCAACATCTGTATTAAGGTACAATTGAAACGCTCACAGGCCCTATTTCCTTGGGGATGGTAAGGTGTCGTTCTCGAATGTGCTATACCATACAACCGGGCAGGTCCTCCATTAGCGTCCCTGAAAACATGCCCCCTGATCTGAGTGTATTCATTGCGGACACCCAAACACTTGGAGAAAATGACGACACACGGCCTTAGCTGCCGACTCTGCTGTCTGATCTCTCGTCGCACCGCCACAGCATATTTAGTGAAGTGGTCTGTCATCACCAAACAATAGGAGCACCCTGACGTCGAGTACCCTATCAAGACATAATCAATCATGAGCAATTCCAAGGGGGCAGACGTTTTAATTGTTTGCGTAGGGGCCCGCTGCTCAGGGCTCTTACTGAGCCCACAGGACACCGACACGCCTCCGTTACCATCCCTCCCAGGTCAGGGCAATAGAGGACTCGCTGTAGCCACTGGAGTGTCTTTTCACTACCAAAGTGGGCTCCTTTCTCATGTGCTTCGCGGGCGACCACTGGACCCATCCCCACAGGGATTACCAGTTGGTACCGGTGCTGCAGCTCAGATGGCAGATAGACCTTACGATACAAAAGACCCTGTTCCACACACAACTTATCCCACTGTCGCAACAGTTTAATTCCTTCTGCGGATAGTTGGGCCTTGTCCTCTGCACTCGGCCAAATCCCATTTTGTACCCAGGTGCGCACTCGCGAGATGTCAGGGCACTCGTTCTGATCTTTTGCCCAATCTGTTGGCGTTTTTCCCAGGACACACGGCATCCCTGATGCCACCCCACTTGAATGTACCACACTGCGGAAGATAGGCACCTGCCCCAAGTCAGGGGTTTCTGTGTCCTCGAGCTGGTCATCAATGCTTTCTCCCCCAAACCCAAGGGGTACACTTGACAGTGCATCTGCATTTCCGTTTTCGCGCCCAGAGCGAAACTTAATCTGATAGTTAAACTTAGCAAGGCGGGCGACCCACCGCTGCTCCAACACTCCCAGTTTCGCATTCTCTAAGTGAGCAAGAGGGTTATTATCGGTCATGACCAGTACCTCAGCTCCTGTTAGATACTCAGCAAAGCGCTCCGTCATTGCCCACACCATGGCCAGCAGCTCTAGGCGAAACCGAGTATAGTTAGCCATCCTGAATTTGGGCCAGTACCACCCCCAACCCGTGAAGACTACCGTCAGTGTACAACAGGAAAGGGGTATCAAACCGGGCATATGCCAACAATGGGGCACTTGTTAGGGTAGTTTTCACCTCGTCAAATGCCTTTTGCTGCTGAGGCCTCCATTGAATAGTGCAGTTGCGAGGACCCAGCGCCATCCCTCTTAAAAGTTCATTCAGAGGACCCACTACTTGTGAAAACCTGGGCACAAATCGTCGATAGTACCCCGCCAATCCCAAGAAAGCCCGAACCCCCCGCAGGGTCTGGGGAGGTGGCCACTCCTGTACCGCTAAGATCTTACTGGCTGAGGGTAACACCCCGTCGGGAGTCACCACATGGCCTAGATACTCTATGCGACTCTTGAACAGTTGACATTTCTTCGGTTTTATTTTCAATCCATGGCGGCTGAGCCGTTGGAGCACTTGGTGTAACTTCTCAAGATGATCTTCAAATGATGTCCCGAACACCATGATGTCATCTAGATATATCAGTACCGATTCGAAATTCATGTCGCCTAAGCAGTGTTCCATAAGGCGTTGAAAGGTCTCCGGGGCATTACTGAGTCCGAACTACATCCGATTGAATTCGTAGAGCCCCATTGGCAGAATAAATGCTGTCTTTGCCCGATCTTTCTCAGCCATTGGTACCTGCCAATATCCGCTCGCCAAGTCCAACGTTGAGAAGTACTTGGCCCGTCCTAATGCAGAAAGGGACTCCTCAATCCGAGGCAACGGTATGCGTCTCGCACTGTGTGCGCATTTAATTTCCGATAATCCACACAAAACCGGAGGGTCCCATCCTTCTTTCGCACCTGGACCACGGGGGCAGCCCAGGGACTTTGGCTCTCTCGTATCACTTGATTGTCCAGCATACTGGCCACCATGCCCTTCACCTCTTGATAAAGTGTCGGGGGAATCTGACGATAACGATCACTAATGGGAGGGGTGTCCCCCGTGGGAATCTCATGCTCAATCGTCGGGGAGCACCCGAAGTCTCTCATGTCGCGAGAAGGCCTTATTCATGTTCCCACACGACTCTCTCCAACTGCTCTAGTTGCACGGAAGTCAGTTCCTCCCGATCCACTCCCATCTGATCCATGATCACACAACCATTCCAGTCTTCAGTGGAGATTCAGCCCCCCCCTACTTTGACCGCATATGTCCAGGATGACTGTGGGTCCGGCCGCAATTCAAACACCGCCTTATCAGGCATCTTCCCCTCTGGCACGAACAGTTCAGCCAGGATGGTCTCAGCAGGAGTGGTAACAGCCTCCTCCAACAAGTTAATGCATCTGACTGGCACCCGTCCATTCTTCACAATCGCCAAAGACCGGGCCACAAGCACCTTGGCAAAAGAGGACTTCTCTGGGGCTAGCTCAAGTAATACCTCAAGTCCATTCAGCCTCTGCGCCGCCCCCACTGGCAACATTAAGAGTTCCTCCTGTCGGGGTGCCAGTGAAATCGTGGTCCGTGATGGCACTCGGACTAGGCCCACCCGGCCCCCAGGGACTGCACTTTTCAGCAGGTCACAGTTTCAACACTAGGCGGTGTAACATTCTCTGAGTTGGTCGGTGACTTGTAGCATGAGTCCAGTATCGGGGTCCCTCGCGGGCATACATCTGATTATTTAGATCTCGCAGAATGTTCATTTCAAGTGTCACCTCCATCCCTCTTCTAGGGGGGTGGTCCACCAGCACTACCCCTTTCTGACCCAGGTCTTGACCAAACATTTTCAGCCTCATCCACACGATCCCTTTCACTGTCAGCTGGCCATTGTTAGCGGCGGTAAGTCTTATCATTCGGCCATCTTCGGGACCACTAGTTGACTGAAGTATTCCTCGAACACTTCTAGAGGCATAATGGTACATTCAGATCCCGTGTCAACCAAACAACTCATCTTCCGCCCTTCAAATTCTGCTTCTAAAACTGGACTGCATGCGAACAAATCTTGCTCATCCCGTTGAGAGCTTTGTGGGGGGTGGGCCGCTGCGATTTGCCCCCTCAAGGAAGCGGCTGGGAGTTTAACATCGGCGAAGGAGTCTCGGGGACTGTGGACATCCAGCAGTATCGTGAGATGTGTCCCTGGCGCCCGCACCTCCAGCAGGTGACTGCTCTTCGTGGACGGGGGCTCGAGTCATTCAAAGAGGGCGGTCTGGCTGTCGGTGGAACCACCATCCCAGAGGGTGTGGCTGGTGGCCTCTCCAGGTGAGTAGGAGACGACCCAGCTCTGATCTTGGACACTTCCAGCTTTAGCTCCTTCAACTCAGTACGCAGAGCTTGGACAACGTCTACCAGTCCCTCCGCTCCTGACACTGGCATTCGGCCTTTTTCCATCCGTGTACTGTCCACAGCCCCTTGAACTACATGGGTGGACTCCGCCTCCCTTTCCACCGCGGCCTGGTAAATCTGCCAAAAAGACATTTCTGGGGTAGCCCGGGCCACCTCCAACAGTTTATCCCGAAGGGGCCTACTGGCTAGTCCTGTGATGAATTGGTCCCGGAGCAAGCGGTCTACCTCCCGGAATGCTCCCATGGCCCCTGGGTCTAGTCGCTGCACTTCGTTCAATGTCTCCTGTAGCGTATTAGAGTACTGCATCAGAGACTCACTTTCTTTTGAGGGCGATTAAAAAAAAAAGATCGAAGCTGGGTCACACGGGCCCGGCCTCCCAAACTCCCCTCTAACAGTACCAAAATTTTCTCTAACGTACTCCTCTCAGCCTCAGGTCGTACCATCACCTTCCGCCTAGCATCGCCCTCTAGCGTATTTAATGCCAGTTCTGCTCGTACTGCGGGAGCCAGATTACACATCCGCAGAATACTCCGGACCCTCTCAGCCCAATCCTGCAATGCAATGTTATGCCCGTCGTATTTCGGCATGTGCTGGAGTAAAGCTCCTACCGGCACATACCCTCCCACATTCGCCGTGGCTGCCAAAGGATCCACACCCAGCAGCATGGCTGCTGGTGTGGTAGGGTTAATTCTTCCCTCGCCGCCTCCGTCCATGACAAACACTGGATCCTGCCGACTACGCCAAAATGTAATGACCAGAGGTCCTATTAAGATCCAGTGAGTCACAGACTGAGACAGAGGCAGAAATAAACAACAGTATTTTTACTGATATGGGGATCAAAGTATGGAATGTATAAGTCTCAAAATCCCCTTAAAATATTACCAATAACAGTTTCACACACTCAGCGTTAGCCGACATCAATGCACCGATTTCAGAGTTCCCAGGGTATGTAAATCACACTCAGAACCAGGAGCAAATTTACCTACATGTTAGACTTATCAAAGATTTAACTTAACTAAGGGCTATGTACATCAACTATGGGCGGTCTGATGGGACCTCTGAGATGGCACACTGAGTATAACTTATCACAGCTAATAACAATACATTACACTATATCAATGCTGGCGATACACTTAGCACAGGGATACCCGGGTATCTCAAAACTATGGTACCATCACCCTTAAATGTAGCTTTACACCGCTGTATATTCCACGTGGGCTGCAGCAAATCCAGAAAAAGAAAAGAAAAAAAACCTTTTGCGCCAAAAAAAAACGTATTGTAAAACAGCAAAATTTGGCAGCTTACCAGCCAATGCCAGATTCACATGTCCAGTACTTCAGTTCTGTAAGCTTGGGGTGCAATCTGTGGAGCACTCTTTTCCAGGGCTTGTCAGGACCATGTCAGGATCCTCCCAATGTGGATGGCACCGGACGCCGGCTCTCCTTTCACAGTCACTCAAGGCCTTCCAGGACGCCAATCACTCGCTCCATCAGGGGGAACATCTCCTCAGCCTCCTTGTCAGGATCCTCCCAATGTGGATGGCACCGGACGCCAGCTCTCCTTTGCAGTCACTCACGGCCTTCCTGGACGCCAATCACTCGCTCCATCAGGGGGAACATCTCCTCAGCCTCTCCTCAGATGCTGGACACTTGCTCAGTTCAAGATAAAGTCTTTAGTCCACACAACAGGGCTTACAAACAACTTTAAAGGCCCATATAGCTTGCACTGGCTTTTCTGTAATCCTTACACTAGTAATGGACACCGCAGAGAGAGATCAACAACAACAGGAGCAACTGACAGAGCTGTCACCAAGGCAACCAGAGACTGTGCTTTCACTTATTAGTTTGCTCTCTTACACTGGAAGTACATGTGGATAGTGAAGGGCAGTATGTATGTATGGATTGCGTGCAGATTGTTTGGACACAAAATGATTTTAGTAGCTTTATATATCCCTCCACCTTACTCTAAAAAGAAACTACAAGCAGTAGTAGACCTGACGGGCAGATGGGAGGAGGCACCGATGCTGATTATGGGAGATGTTAATAACACTATGAATGATTATTGAGATAAAGTACGTCCGGCAGGTACGGAAGCTGGACAGGACGGAATGACTGGTTTTGGCACCTATGTAAGGGAACTTGGACTGGTAGATCTGTGGAGAGTACGAAATGAGGGTAAGAGGACTTTTTCATGTCGTTCGGCAACACACGGAACACTGTCGAGGATAGACCTGGCTTTGGGAGATACTGTTATGGACGGGATGGTAGGGGAGGTAGAATACCTACAGAGGACTCTCTCGGATCATAGTCCTATGGTGATCACACTTCTGGTGAGATCTGCTCAGGATCAGAGGGGAGGTTGGCGTCTTCACCCGACATGGCTTAAAGTGGTGGATATGGGTGGCATAACCAAAGAACTAGAGCAATTCTTCCAAATGAATGAAGGGAGTACTGAAGCCACAACGGTATGGGATGCTATGAAAGCGTTTACGAGGGGACTCTTTATAAGTGAGATTGCGAGGTGTAAGACCAAAACTAAATTGGCAGATCAACAAATAAAGGATGACTTGACACGGACGGAGGCAGACATGATTTTGGCGCCAACAAGTGAAGCTCACAATAGACTAAAATCGGCACAGGAGGCAGTTGATAAACTGCACATGATGCAAGCTGAGAGGAAAAGGGCATTTCAGTAAGCCCAATTCTTTGAAGAAGGAGAGAGAGTGGGTCACTTGTTGGCGGTGATATCTGCGGCACAGAGGGATTTTTCCAGGGTGTACAAATTGAGAGACCAAATGGGGACGACTCTGACAGACACAGGGGACATACTGGAGGTCTTCAAGGAATATTACATGGCACTGTACACTTCGAGATCACGGGACACGGAGGGGGACGTGGAGAATTTTTTGGAAGGCATTTCACTATCTAAATTGTCTGAGGAAGATAGGTTGAGGTTGGATGAACCTGTGAGTGTGGAAGAGGTGGAGTGTGCAATATTATCTATGCCCAATAACAAATCACCGGGAGCTGATGGTCTACCTGGAGAGATGTATAGGGAGTTGGTGCAACTGCTGGCTCCGAAATTGAAATCTGTGTTTGATGAGGCTTTAGTGAAGGGGGTGCTGCCGAGATCAATGGAAGAAGCGGTGATAGTAGTTCTGCCGAAGGAGGGAAAAGATCCCATGGATGCGGAGTCGTATAGGCCCATATCGTTGTTGACAATGGATGTCAAAATACTCGCTAAGATCCTGGCTTATTTGTTTACTCTCTTACACTGGAAGTACAAAGTGGGGTAGTGAAGGGCAAAATATGTATGGATTGCGTGCAGATTGTTTGGACACAAAATGATTTTTTTGGGACTTTTTATACCCTCCCCTTACTCTAAAAAAAAAACAAAAACAGTAGTAGACCTGAAAGGGCCCGAAAGGGAGGAGGGAAAGATCTGATTATGGGAATGTTAATAAAACTATGAATGAAATTTTTGGGATAAAGTACGTCCGGCAAAGGGACGGAAGCTGGGCAAGGGCGGGAAAGACTGGTTTTGGGACCTATGTAAGGGAACTTGGACTGGTAGA